>JAYKKM010000235.1:0-5000 GCA_035772405.1 Chrysogorgia sp. JL179-B06
TAACCTATATTCAGAATGCACATGCCTAGTGTCTGCTTGTCAACAAATGATCTAGCTAACATACATAGTAGTGTCAACTATACCCAATGTGAACATAATAATAATAAGCTGTATTTTACATTGACAGATATAAGTTGTGACCCACTAGGCCAGTTAAGTACTGTAGGTCTAACATGTTCCATAATTGGATTGAATACTGTAAAACACAAAATTATATATGGAATGCATGCCAGTATACAAAACATGGGACGTCAAGGATCATATCGTCAGAAACATAATATTCCTGGTTGAACAAAAATTATAACCTTCTTATGGCCAGTGATGGCCTCTAACCATTGAGCCATCGAGATTCAGATGGAGAGAGGTTACAATGATGCACTGGTTCTAATGATATATGTACTGCCTATGCACAGCCAGTTACTATATATTTCAGTACATGGACTAATGATTGGGTGTGTTATATATATACAACTGCTGTTATATCAATAGAATCAGTTACATCAATGTAACGTTCACTCACCATCTGAGTCTTGGTAGCTCAATGGTCTCACTGGAAATCAGAAAGTTATCCCTGTCCCGGACACAGAATATTTTTTTTATGATGATATGAGCTTGCTTGACAATCATCCATGTCCTGTATCGTCTGTTTCCCCATGAGCTCTCCCTTATTCACTACAGCAGTGTATTATATTAAGTATTAACACGGAACAAGTATACATATTAATGCTTGTTTATTGCTACAAAATTGTAGGCCTGGCCCAGGTCTTATAAACACAGGCAATAGTATGCATGTTTTTTCAACCTAAACTACGGTTATATATAGGCTAATTATCAAGCATATTGAGTATTTATAATTGTAATCAAATAATAAACATACTGTACATGCCATTCCAAAATATTGTCACTACCACTTACTATTCAGCAGTATTATAAAGAACAAATGGTATATATTTTAAAACAGGCTTAGGACTGGCCATTGTGCCATCTTGTGGCCTGAACAATGGCCAGCCAATGTGCTGCCACAAAGTGCCATGGTTCTGGCACCAAGATGGCACAATGGCCAGTCCAAGCCACACTGCATGGATTTATTTTCCAAACTGTCAATATATTATACATATATGTTTTGAAAATTCATAAAACATTACACACCTTCATATTTTCCCCAAATCTTTCTGTTAAGTATTTCAAAACGTGTCTATTAGATTTCGGAGCTTGGAGTAATTACACATTACAGTGTACCAATCATTTAAATTACATTAAAATTAGCGAGTCAAGTCAAAAAGTTAAAACGATAAAATAAAAAAGGTGAAGCACGGAACTTGACGGCAAAGGCTATTCGTACGGTAGCCGTACGACGCTATCGTCTCTTAGAATTCAACGAAATGCAGGGTAAATATCACCAAAATCCTAAACCTAACCCTAATCCTAACCAAATTGCTAAACCCTAACCAAAAAAAAACTATGCATAAAGGCAAATTAATTGATCAACACAGACCGGTGAGTCCTCGGTGACAATCACTATGTACAATAATTTATAATAGTACTTTTACCTTTTACTTCTGTCTGTCTTTGATTATTCTTGTCCTTCAACACTACAGTTTCGGCTTGAAATCAACTGATATCTTTTGTCTCTTGCATCCGATGATTTTGTGAGGGAAATGGCTGGTTTTTAACTTTTTATGACAATATAAATTTCGCAGTCGGCGAATGGCGGCCTCTTCCAGAACGCGGGTTGTCGCGCTGGCGTCAATTTAAATTTAAATTACGCCAAAATGAACGCACAAAAAAACCGTTTCAATAGCGTTTCAATTTTTGCATTCACAATCATGTGACGGTTGCAATTTTAAACTATTAATTCAAATGCAGACGGGTCTACCAATCAGCTTCTGTCTATATATAGTTACCAGGGCCCCAAATTTTCCGATGCCGCGCATGGAGTACGGTTGATCATATATATATATATATATATATATATATATATATATATATATATATATATATATATTTATTTATATATATATTTATATATATATTTATATATATATATATATATATATATATATATATATATATATATTTTTATATATGGAGTTTAATATATATATATCTATATATACCTATAAACCCGATCCGAGATTTTTTTTTTTTTTCAGGAACCAGCTTGGATCTCGCGTGATAAGGGACTAAACGCCGGTCGATATTAGCACCCTCGCCCTCAGGCCTTCGTCCTTCGGCCGGGCGCTTCGCCGCCGGGCGAGGCGATTAAGCAAGATTTTCAACAGAAGACAAATTAAAAGATAGTTACGATTGCATGGATAGCTTGGACTAGAATCATAAGACGACACAACAACAAAATCCTCAGTGCCTAAGTCGGGGACTACATGCGAAAAAAGCTGCCTATTGTAGAAGAAAGCCCGAATGTCCGTTAAGCGGCTCATGCTTGACCAATGGCATGGATTTACAAGGCGGAAATATCAGCAACTGATCAAGAAACAAAAACATTATATAGGCATGACTGAACACGAATTTAAAAACGAGATACAACATGCACAAGTTATAATTCAAACACGAAAAGCATGTAAATTTCACCGAATTGTCAAAACACGTCTGGTAATTGAAGAGATCGAATGTTGATTTATTCCATCAAGTGGTCGATTTTGAAACGGCGCGAAGGCATACACCGCTGGTGCTAAACAGTGTGGCTTGTGTTTTAACGGAGAAGGCTCTGTATTATAAACGCAAACAAAGATGAATCTCTTAAACAAAAGATCTGAATTAATTTCTAAGTGCAGACATGAAAACAAATTTTATGCATGCAAATTATAAAAACCGGCGTAGACGTTTTTTGTTTTAGTTTTATTGTCCCTAGCCCGGCGCGGGCCGAAGGGCGCTGAGGAGGCGTTTTGAGGGTGCTAATATCGACCGGTTTAGTCCCTTATCACGCGGTGATCCAAGCCGTTCCTTAGATATAGGATCTTAGTTTATAGGTTTCTATATATATATATATATATGATCAAACCGTCCTCTCATGCGCGGCACGGCCATCGGAAAAATGGTTGGTACTGGCAACATAGATACTCAGATTAAATTGAACCGTCACAAGAGGGGACATCGTTTTTTGAGGAAATAGAAATCCGAGTCCGAGTATGTATTTTGCCTCCGCTATTTCCAAATCTGTTTTCAGAAATTGACAACGGTTAAATATTAGATCGAGTATATTCAACATAATATTCGACGAAGTGACCGGCTAATCAGAGAATTTAGCCGACAAAGCCGACTAACTTTCTAAAGTACAATAAACCATTTTTACGTGGTTAAGGGTATTCACGTTCTCGTAATATAGTAGTCACATTTGTGATGGTATTTTGACTCGACTAATTCCAAATCTGTTTTCAGAATTGAAAACGGTTTAATATTGATCGAGATAACGATTCAAAATACTTTACGATGAAGTGACCCAGTTTATAATCGACTAATTTCTAAGTACATAAACCACTTTCTTTTTCCCTGTTCCCTTTATCGTTTGTTCTTTCTTTTCGCCTTTTTGCCCCTTACTAGTTCTTTTCCCTTTGTCGTCTTCCATGTTTTTACGGAAGGGTTTTTTTTTTTTTGTTTGTTTTTTTGATTTAACAGCTTTATTGGACACGGTCTACGTGACAAACTAATTAAAATACATAGATACGAGAAAAATAAAAGACGAGCCCAACAGGGTTTGCGCGAACGGGACACAGTCCCATGCGAGGCGCAGCCCTACGGTAGGAAAACATACATCATAAAAACACATGAAAGGGGCAATAATACATACGTGTATATATACATAAAAGTTTAAGGCCGATGACAGGGGCAGTCGCGCACAAGCGACCATGTGGAGGACATGTCTATATCAAAAGTATTATTAAGTAAAGAAAAATATAAGTTATCAAAGAAAACCCTTAAAAGAAGGATCACTATGAAAAAGTATATAATGGGGCTAACTTGCAAATAAAGTTCAGGGGTTTAAACAATTCTGTTAAAATACGACTGCTTGGAAAGTACTGGTTTTACAAATGGTGGGTTTTAAAGTTAATGTTGGGTTAAGATTACGTGTGCGCCCATGCTGCACAAACGAAACAAAACATTCAATATTAAAATCAGTCGGGCCCCAAAAGATTGCTTTGACGAAGTAAGTAGGGTGTTTTATTTCTCTATTTCATACACCAAAGGCAGCAGGTTAAGGGCCAGCAGCCTATCCTTGTACGACGTCTCAGCCTGGTTTCGACCTTAGGATCCAACGCGTAGCGCGCCGTTGCGCATCTCTCTACCATGGATTTTAGCTTAACTGTTGCTGGCCGACCACACCTCGGTAGCATTGCACATCTGAGAATTTAACGAGTGCTTAGGTATAATGTCCGTCGAACTGTGATCTCTGTAATCAGGGGACAGGTTCATTTTCCAATAAACCGAGTAGCTTATTTGCTTTTGGTACGGACAGACGTAACATGGGAATCCCAGGAGAGTTTTTATCAGAATGGAAAACACCAAGGTCCCTTTCTTCCCGCACGCGTAGTAACTTCACGTCCCCAAGGTTATATTCATAGGTCACCTGGCGTTTTCTTTCGAGTTACTGTAAGTACTCTTGCACTTTGAAGCGTTGAACTTAATGTTTAGAATCGCGGCTCCAGGTGGACCTGCTCGTCAGGTTACGCTGATAGGCTCTCGTCTGTGGCTGAATGAGTTAATGGTACCGTATAATTTTGTATCCTCTGCATTATAGGGCAGCGCCTGTTTCTATTTGGATGACGTCAGGCAAGTCGTTTAAGAATAAAACGAAGGAGTAGAGGACCTGCTGATACTGCCTTGAGGTACACCGGGAATGTGACTGATGGGTCGCTGAGAGGCGACGACTTCTATAACAACTCTCTGTGATCTATCCCTTTGGTAGTCCGGTGAACCATTTCAAGTAGATTGCCTGTTACTCCATACCATTTAAGCTTTTCGATAAGTATGGCATGGTCGACCGT
>JAYKKM010000235.1:10000-12500 GCA_035772405.1 Chrysogorgia sp. JL179-B06
ATTACTTTTGAACAGAGGCAATTTGGACCTATGTTATTAATACATTTATATGTCATTACAGCTTCTCGAAGGGTACAATTACATCACTTACTGAATCCATTTCAATTGTGAGAAGAACAGTTTTAATGTGATCAAACTTACGTGTTTTTGTAACAATTCGCGCCGCGTAATTTTGTACACGTTGAAGTCTAGTTATGTTCTTATTCGATGTGTTTGACCACACCGTAGAACAATAAAATAGTTTGCTAAAAACTAATGATTGAATTATAAAAAACTAATTTTTTTTGGTCAGATAGGTGTTTTACTCTACTTATCTGTTTCAATGACAAGTTACATTGAAGGAGACAACATTACTGGTTATGATCATCAAAAGTGAGATGTTCGTCCAGCTTGAATTCCCAAGTCTTTAACACACCTTTGATGGACGTAGGGACCTTTGGCAAGGATATGGATAGCTGAAGATCAGCTGGCTTTTGTTGTAGAAGTTGACGAGTAACAAACAATATGAACTGAGTTTTTCCTGGGGTTGATGAGGCAGCTGGTTGAAACAACACCAAACTAGCCTCCTTTTTAGGTCGTTCGTAAGACAGTTCAATCCCAATTTTTTCAGCGAGATCAGCAACTTTAAGTGCCATATTGAGTTTCGTATCGTCAACAAAATAGTCAATCTTCGAGCCATGTGCACACATGAGGATGGAGGTCATGCATGTATTAAATTATATAATAACTGTCCCAAAATTGAACCCTGCGGAACACGATGGGTTACATATCCTGGTAGTCGAAAGGGTTTTACCAATTCGGACTTGTTGCTGGATTTGACAAGGGTTAGCTTGCGACCCATTGCAGAACATGCGGTGAAACACAAAAGTTTTTCATGTTAATCAACTAGTAAGGGTTGGCTTAATACTGTTCAATGCTTTGGAAAACATCAAGCAAGACCATAGCGGTGACTCGTTTTGTGTCCATAGCGTCCAAACTATAATCAGATATTCGAAAGGCCCAAGGTTTAGGTTGAATGTTGTTTTCTATTTCCACTTTGGTTAGTTGGAAATCTATCGTTTTGGATAATATAACTTGTAAATTGGTTATGGGCTGCCGGCTCACGATACTTTAGAAAGGACAGGTAAACAATAGATATAGGTCGATTATTCTCGGCTTCGTTCATGATCGTCGTTTCTTAGGGATAGGAATTATACTTATATATATATTTATATATATATATATATTATATATATATATATATAGTATAGTATATATATATATATTATATTATATATATATTATATAGTTCATATTTATAGTATATCTATATATATTATCTTATATTTATATATAGTAGATAGGATTATATATATAAGTATATATTGGCTGGATATTATATATATAATATATATATATATATATATTTTTAATTTAAATTATATATTCATATATTGTATTTATATATTATTGTTCAACATATACTTATATATATATAGTATATTTTATCATATATAGTATAATATATATAATTCCTATCCCTAAAGAACGACGGATTATGAAGAGGCGAGAATAATCGTCCTATATCTTTGTTACCTGTCCTTTCTAAAAGTTCGCTGAGCGTGCACAGCCCTATAAACCAATTTAAACGTTCTATTATCCAAACCGATAGATTTCCAACTAACCAAAGTGGAAAATAGAAAACAAACATTCAACCTAAACCTTGGGCCTTTCGATATCTGATTTATGAAATTTTGGACAGCTATGGACACAAAACGAGTCACCGCTAGTGGTCTTGCTTGATGTTCCAAAGCATTTGACAGTATTAGCCACCCTTACTACCTATTGAGTAAATTGAAAAACTTTGGTGTTTCACCGAATGTTCATGCAATGGTTCGCAAGCTACCCTTGTCAAAATCCAGCATACAAGTCCGAATTGGTAAAACCCTTTTGACTACCAGGATTGTAACCCATCGTGTGCCGACGAGGGTTCAATTTTGGGGGGGCAAATAAAACGTTATTTATAATTTATACATGCATGACCTCCATCCTTCATGTGTGCACTGGCTCGAAGATTGGACTCTTTTGTTGACGTATCACGAAACTCTATATGGCACTTAAAGTTGCCTGATCTCGCTGATTAGGTTTTTTGAACTGTCTTACGAACGACACCTAATAAACAGGGTGGCTAGTTTGGTGTTGTTTCAAACCAGCTTTCTCATCAACCCAGGAATAACTCAGTTCATATTGTTTGGATACAACGTCAACTTCTACCAAACAAAAGCCAGCTGATCTTCAACTATCAGTCCATTGCAAAGGTCCTACGTCCATCAAGAGTGTGTTAAAGAACTTGGGTAATCAAGCTGGGCACGAACATTCTCTCTTTTGATGATCATACCAGTAATGTTGTCTCTTCATGTAACTTTTCATTTGATAACAGATTAAGTAGAGTAAAAACACCTATGCTGACCAAAAAAACATTAGTTTTTATAATTCAATCATTAGTTTTTAGCAAACTATT
>JAYKKM010000235.1:17500-62500 GCA_035772405.1 Chrysogorgia sp. JL179-B06
TCACTCAATTGGCGAAACTCTTGATAAGAATATTCAGTCGGACGTTTTATACCTTGACTTTGCCAAGGCTTTCGATTCCGTCGACCATGGCCATACTTATCGAAAAGCTTAAATGGTATGGAGTAACAGGCAATCTACTTGAATGGTTTCACCGACTACCAAAGGGATAGATCACAGAGAGTTGTTATAGAAGGCGTCGCCTCTCAGCGCTCATCAGTCACTTCCGGTGTACCTCAAGGCAGTATCGCAGGTCCTCTACTCTTCGTTTTATTCATAAACGACTTGGCCTGACGTCATCCAAAAAGAAACAGGCGCTGCCCTATATGCAGATGATACAAAATTATACGGTACCATTAACTCATTCAGCCACTGCGAGAGCCTTCAGCGTAACCTGACGAGGCCTGGTCACCTGGAGCCGCGATTCTAACATTAAGTTTCAACGCTTCAAAGTGCAAGGTAACTTACAGTAACTCGAAAGAAAACGCCAGTGACCTATGACTATAACCTTGGGGACGTGAAGTTACTACGCGTGCGGGAAGAAAGGGACCTTGGTGTTCTCATTTCTGATAAACTCTCCTGGGATTCCCATGTTACGTCTGTCGTAGCAAAAGCAAATAAGCTACTCGGTTTATTGAAAAGAACCTGTCCCCTGATTACAGATATCACAGTTCGACGGACATTATACCTAGCACTCGTTAAATCTCAGATGTGCTATGCTACCGAGGTGTGGTCGCCAGCAACAGTTAAGCTAAAATCCATGGTAGAGAGAGTGCAACGGCGCGCTACGCGGTGGATCCTAAGGTCGAAACCAGGCGAGACGTCGTACAAGGATAGGCTGCTGGCCCTTAACCTGCTGCCTTTGGTGTATGATAGAGAAATAAAAGACCTGACTTTCTTCTTCAAAGCAATCTTTGGCCCTACTGATTTTAATATTGAATGTTTTGTAGCATGGGCGCACACGTAATCTTAACCCAACTTTAACTTTAAAACCCACCATTTGTAAAACCAGTACTTTCCAAGCTTCGTATTTTAACAGAATTGTTAAACCCTGGAACTTTATTTGCAAGTTAGCCCCATTAAATACTTTTCATAGTGCTCCTTCTTTTAAGGGTTTTCTTTGTAACTTATATTTTTCTTTACTTAATAATACTTTTGATATAGACATGTCCTCCACATGGTCGCTTGTGCGCGACTGCCCCTGTCATCGGGCTTAAACTTTTATGTATATATACTGTATGTATTATTGCCCCTTTCATGTGTTTTTATGATGTATGTTTTCCTCGCATGGGACTGTGTCCTGTTGGGCTCGTCTTTTATTTTTCTTGTATCTATGTATTTTTATTAGTTTGTCACATAGACGTGTCCAATAAAGCTGTTAAATCAAAAAAACAAACAAAAAAAAAAAAACCCTTCGTAAAAACGGTTTATGTACTTAGAAATTAGTCGATTATAAACTGGTCACTTCATCGTATAGTATTTTGATCGTTATCTCGATCAATATTTAACCGTTTTCAATTCTGAAAACAGATTTGGAATTAGCGAGTCAAAATACATCACATATGTGTCTACTATATTACGAGAACGTGAATACCCTTCGTAAAAATGGTTTATGTACTTAGAAAGTTAGTCGGCTTTGTTGTCTATGATTAGCCGGTCACTTCGTCGAATATTATGTTGAATATCTCGATCAATATATAACCGTTGTCAATTCTGAAAACAGATTTGGAATTAGCGAGTCAAAATACATACTCGGACTCGGATTTCTATTTCCTCAAAAAACGATGTCTCTTGTGACGGTTCAATTTAATCTGAGTATCTAGTTGCCAGTACCACATTTTCCGATGCCGCGCATGAGAGGACGGTTGATCATATATATATATATATATACCTATAAACTGATCCTAGATCTAGGAACGGCTTGGATCTCGCGTGATAAGGGACTAAACGCCGGTCGATATTAGCACCCTCGCCCTCAGGCCTTCGGCCCGCGCCGGGCGAGGGGAAAATAAAACTAAAACTAAAAAGCGTCTACGCCGGTTTATAATTGCATGCATAAAATTTGTTTTCATGTCTGCACTTAGAAATTAGTTCAGATCTTTTGTTTAAGAGATTATCTTTGTTTGCGTTTATAATACAGAGCTTCTCCGTTAAACACAAGCCACACTGTTTAGCACCAGCGGTGTATGCCTTCGCGCGTTTCAAAATCGACCACTTGATGGAATAATCAACATTCGATCTCTTCAATTACCAGACGTGTTTTGACAATTCGGTGGAATTTACATGCTTTTCGTGTTTGAATTATAACTTGTGCATGTTGTATCTCGTTTTAAATTCGTGTTCAGTCATGCCTATATAATGTTTTGTTTCTTGATCAGTTGCTGATATTTCCGCCTTGTAAATCATGCTCTTGGTCAAGCATGAGCCGCTTAACGGACATTCGGGCTTTCTTCTACAATTGCAGCTTTTTTCGCATGTAGTCGACTTGGCACTGAGGATTTTGTTGTTGTGTCGTCTTATGATTCTAGTCATGCTATCCATGCAACTGTAACTAACTTTTATTTGTCTTCTGTTGAAAATCTTGCTTAATCGCCTCGCCCGGCGCGAAGCGCCGGCCGAAGGACGAAGGCCTGAGGGCGAGGGTGCTAATATCGACCGGCGTTTAGTCCCTTATCACGCGAGATCCAAGCTGTTCCTGATCTCGGATCGGGTTTATAGGTATATATATATATATATAATATATATATATATATATATATATATATATATATATATATATATATATATATATATATATATATATATATATATATATATATATATATATATATATATATATATATGATCAACCGTACTCATGCGCGGCATCGGAAAATTTGGCCCTGGTAACTATATATAGACAGAAGCTGATTGGTAGACCTCTGCATTTGAATTAATATTTAAATTGCAACCGTCACATGATTGTGAATGCAAAAATTGAAACGCTATTGAAACGGTTTTTTTGTGCGTTCAATTTGGCGTAATTTAAATTTAAATTGACGCCAGCGCGACAAACCGCTTTCCGGAAGAGGCCGCCATTCGCCGACGGCGAAATTTATATTGTCATAAAAAGTTAAAAACCAGCCATTTCCTCACAAAATCATCGGATGCTAGAGACAAAAGATATCAGTTGATTTCAAGCCGAAACTGTAGTGTTGAAGGACAAGATAATCAAAGACAGACAGAAGTAAAAGGTAAAAGTACTATTATAATTATGTACATTGTGATTGTCACCGACTCACCGGTCTGTGTTGAGCAATTAATTTGCCTTTTATGCATAGTTTTTTTTGGTTAGGGTTAGCAATTTGGTTAGGATTAGGGTTAGGTTTAGGATTTTGGTGATATTTACCTGCATTTCGTTGAATTCTAAGAGACTATAGCGTCGTACGGCTACCGTACGAATAGCCATTGCCGTCAGTTCAGTGCTTCACTTTATCGTTTAACTTTTTGACTTGACTCGCTAATTTTAATGTAATTTAAATGATTGTACACTGTATTGTGTATTTTCTCCAAGCTCCGAAATCTAATAGACACATTTTGAAATACTTAACAGAGAGATTTGGGGAAATATGAAGGTGTGTAATGTTTTGAATTTTCAAAACATATATGTATAATATATTGACAGTTGGAAATAAATCCATGCAGTGTGGCTTGGACTGGCCATTGTGCCATCTTGTGCCAGAACAATGGCACTTTGTGGCAGCACAATGGCTGGCCATTGTTCTGGCACAAGATGGCACAATGGCCAGTCCTAGCCTGTTTAAAATATATACCTTTGTTCTTTATAATACTGCTGAATAGTAAGTGGTAGTACAAATTTTGGAATGGCATGTACAGTATGTTTATTATTTGATTACAATTATAAATACTATATGCTTGATAATTAGCCTATATATACAGTAGTTTAGGGTGAAAAAACATGCATACTATTGCTGTGTTTATATGACCTGGGCCTGGCCTACAATTTTGTAGCAATAAACAAGCATTACTATGTATACTTGTCCGTGTTAATACTTAATATATACACTGCTGTAGTGAATAAGGGAGAGCTCATGGGGAAACAGACGATACAGTACATGGATGATTGTCAAGCAAGCTCATATCATCAGAAAAAATATTCTGTGTCCCGGACAGGGATAACTTTCTGATTTCCAGTGAGAATTGAGCTACCAAGTGAGTGAACGTTACATTGATGTACTGATTCTATTGATATAACAGCAGTGTATTATATTAACACACCCAATCATTAGTCATTACTGAAATATATAGTAACTGCTGTGCATAGGCAGTACATATATCATTAGAACCAGTGCATCATTGTAACCTCTCTCCATCTGAATCTCGATGGCTCAATGGTTAGAGGCCATCACTGGCAATAAGAAGGTTATAATTTTTTCAACCAGGAATATTATGTTTCTGACGATATGATCTTGACGTCCATGTTTTGTATACTGGCATGCATTCCATATATAATTTGTGTTTACAGTATTCCATCCATTATGGAACATGTTATACTTACTGGCCTAGTGGGTCACAACTTATTCTGTCAATGTAAAATACAGCTTATTATTATTATGTTCACATTGGGTATGTTGACACTACTATGTATGTTAGCTAGATCATTGTTGACAAGCAGACTAGGCATGGCATTCTGAATATAGGTTATAATATATATATATATATATATATATATATATATATATATATATATATATATATATATATATATATATATATATATATACGTGTAGGTTTTGGTCTACGAAATGCAAAGAGTGCTCAACAACATATAGTTAGAGCAAATAATAGATTTTCGCTTACCTCAAAACTGGTCTGCTACAACTTGTTTCATCTGTAAAAGAATCTTCAGGCAGTGACAATATCGAAAGGGATGACCGCTTATTTATAGGCTTTCTGCCGGAAAGTGGGGGCGTATGTGGGGGACAAAGCATGAGGTCATGGCTTTGTTTGCGTTGATTACGCGAAATTTATTACGATGACGACACTGTGAAATTATTTCCGCTCTTTTGTTGAGTAAACTATTCTTATTTTTTTCTTTTAAAATACAAAATTTTTCTTCTAAACATAAATTGCATCGTTTTGATCCTCCTGTGTACGAAATAGAATGTTTTAGAATTTGCCAATTGCCAACAAGAAAAGATCTCCACAAAATTTTCGAGCAATTTGACCTAAAAATCACCGCCGAATCAAATTTACGTATAGTAAACTTTTTAGATGTAACTTTCGACCTTAACAATGGAAACTATAGGCCCTATAGGAAGCCCAATGACGATCCGCTATACATAAATATGCACTCTAACCATCCACCAAGCATAACAAGGCAACTACCTGCATCAATTAACAAACGCATTAAACTCCTTTCGTCAGATGAGCAAACTTTTCAGGAATCTGCACCCTTATATCAGAACGCGCTTAGGCACAGCAACTTTAATCATGAACTTAGCTACACTCATGATACACCGCAACGACCACGTAGGAATAGGCAACGCAATATCATTTGGTTCAACCCACCATTTAGCAAGAGTGTCAGCACTAACATAGGACGTAATTTCCTTAGCCTAATTGACAAACATTTCCCTCCGCACCACAAGCTCCATAAGATTTTTAACAGAAATACAGTTTAAAGTAAGTTACAGCTGCATGAACAACGTTAAGTCAATAATCACTAAGCACAATGCACGCATAGCTAGGAACATCAAACCGCAGGATAGGGACGCTACTAATTGCAGTTGTAGAGAGAACACCATTTGCCCGCTTCAAGAACAATGCATGACTAGAGACATAGTATACAAAGCAACAGTGACAGTAAACATCACAAACGAAATAAAACACTACATTGGTATGACTGCAACCACATTCAAAGAACGATTGGCCAACCACACTAAATCTTTTCAACATAAAAAGCATGAAAATGACACCGAACTTTCGAAATATATTTGGACATTGAAAGAAAACAATAAAGATTTCAGTATTAATTGGCAAATTCTAAAACATTCTATTTCGTACACAGGAGGATCAAAACGATGCAATTTATGTTTAGAAGAAAAATTTTGTATTTTAAAAGAAAAAAATAAGAATAGTTTACTCAACAAAAGAGCGGAAATAATTTCACAGTGTCGTCATCGTAATAAAATTTCGCGTAATCAACGCAAACAAAGCCATGACCTCATGCTTTGTCCCCCACATACGCCCCCACTTTCCGGCAGAAAGCCTATAAATAAGCGGTCATCCCTTTCGATATTGTCACTGCCTGAAGATTCTTTTACAGATGAAACAAGTTGTAGCAGACCAGTTTTGAGGTAAGCGAAAATCTATATATATATATATATATATATATATATATATATATATATATAATATATATATATATATATATATATATATATATATATATATATATATATATATATATATGTGCACGGTGATATAATTTAGATACTATAGTACACAATGCCATATATATGCTTTGTTACATGGCAATTAATATGGTATCTGCAATCTCAATTAGGCATTATTATTATTAGTATTATTGTTAATGCATTATTATTAGTAGTATTAGTAATAATAATAATAATAATACAATAATATTTATACAGGATAGCCCCTTCAATGCTAACACTGGTATAAATATACGGGGGTCTTGTTTTCTAACGAATTACAGTTGTTACAAATGTACAGTACAATGTTACAAAAACTTATTTTAACTCAAAAGTTGTATATCCTTTACATATTGTCAATTAAGGCAATAGATAATGGTGCTATAACATGTATGAACAGATTAATTGAAACATGGAAAATAGCTCTTTACTGGTAGATATGATGTTAAAATGCCAAGGAATTTCCTAACTAGCATTACACAATGTAACTTGCTTCTAATACAAGAGGTACAAAACTTGGGATTTCTAGTAACCAATCAGTTTCCCTGACATGCATTATGCCTAGAGACCTCTGATTATGACCATCAATATTTAGTTATCCATATTGCTGCCAGTCCAATGTGGGTAGAATTATCAACTTACTGTATATAATCTATCCACACCAACAATTGGAGTAGAATCCCTAATCTAATTTGAATGGACCCCTATACATTTGCACTATATGCATGCCATCCATAGACATTTGAACGAATTTGATTTTTTTAAAGGACACTCATTGTATGATAGAGATGCACTTTCTTCCTTCAACAGCCTTTGGTGTCTATATACAAAATACTGCATTGATTATTTCGTGAGTCATCAATATTGTGATAAAAGTCATTTCTTTCTTAGTGATTGATGGTAGAAACAGCAGTAGACCCCCACTATTCTGTTGCTGCACTCAAAAATTAAAAAATGCCAAAATGCCCGGGTCTTGCAATAGGTCCGGCCACATCGCCACGTCAATCATTTGTGATTGGTGTATTCTGCAGACCAATGAAATGTTGCAACCATGCATTATGCGTATTGCGTACCTACCAGTAACACGAAGTACCCATTCATCTCAACACTTTCCCCAATTCCACTGGCTAAAAGCATTTATTATACATTCAAAATTCATTCTCGTTTCCCGTTGGTCAATTGATGACGTCACTAGGACCAAACATGCAAAAATTACAAATTAAAAAACCCCTGTAGTAGATTTGTTTGTATATTTTTATAGTAAGACTATCTTGAACAATGTATAATAAAACAATTATTGGATTCGGCTTATGCATGATATTAAGAGTTATCCAGACCTCGGTCAAAGTTATCTGCTTTGGCAGGTAACATTGACCTTGGTCTGGATTATTCTTGATGTTATATATGAACAACGAGAGCGAGTGTTTCACCGGGATATCCAAACACGAGAAAACAATGTATGAAAACACGAGCGCGAAGCGCGAGTGTTTTTGTTAATTGTTTTCGAGTGTTTGGATATCCCGGTGGGACACGAGCTTGAGTTGTTCATATAGCATCTCAATTGAACACAATAGTAATTAGTTATAATTTAAATTGCAGTTTACAATTGTTGCTCTGGGGGTGGGACAAATTTATTCAGGAACGGTGCATGCTGTCGGTCTTCGTATTTGAAGATTATTTGCATGCGTAATTAAGATATTAGATGAACAACGTTTTTCATCTGAAATCCAGGTCACGCGTATTGTGTTGGCATGGTTCACCGGGTGGTCGATAAACATTTTCCAAGTACACATAAACTAGAAATACGTTATACGCAACACCCCTCGCCCGCTTACTGTTTGAAACTTTTATAGCGTAGTTGCTAATTTACTACTGTAATACAGTACTGTAGTTCTTTTACTTGAATTAGGTATTAGCCCATTTATTTGCAAAACTGTATAAAATTGGCAGTGGACAATATCTCTGAGAGCTTTGTGTTGTTTGAATTCATTCTTCCATAGGACATCAAACAAAATAGCGTAAACGTTTTAAATTTTTGGTGCAGTACCTAGCACCTGCACTGAACAGAATAGTGGGGAAGTTTACTGCTGTTTCTACCATACATCACCAAGAAAGAAATTACAGCACTTGTCTCACACGAGAGCAAAACTCGGGCCCCAGGACTGACATGTGTTCCCCTCCCATACATTTCCATGAGATGTATGAATGATCCCTTAATTGCAAGTATATATTTTTCGACACCTCATACCTTTATAATATTATTGTATGGTAGTAACAGTACAGCATAATATACAATTATTGGATGAGGTTGAGCATCATGATATCTCAAATTCATGAATAATTCATGAGTTAATTAACCAATCAGAGTAGGCGTAGGAAACAACCACCGACATTATACTTTACATTGCGACTATATACGGCGGATTAAACCAAATGACCTTCCAGGTTCTTTTCTTCCTTTCGTTATTTTTCAGGGTGTTACTGCGGTTTGCGTATATATATATATATATATATATATATATATATATATATATATATATATATATATATATATATATATAAATATAAATATATATATATATAAAAATATATATATATATATATATATATATATATATATATATATATATATATATATATATATATATATATATATATATATATATATATATATATATATATATATATATATATATATATATATATATATATATATATATATATATATATATATATATATATATATATATATATATATATATATATATATATATATATATATATATATATATATATATATATATATATATATATAAATATATATATATATATATATATATATATATATATATATATATATATATATATATATATATATATATATATATATATATATATATATATATATATATATATATATATATATATATCTTAGCATAAATATTAAAGCCCAGGATAATATTTTGACTAAAATCATTATATTGAGTAAAACACGAGTGAAATCATAATATTTATTAAAGTTCTAACGTTTCGTTATTAACACAACATCTTCAGAGAATAATAATTTACACAAGTGCCGAAAGACCTAAACATATAGTTACAAAGCTGTCATAAATTATGAATTCATAATTTTACTTGTACTCACAAGGAACCTTTGATCAATAACCTCGATGAAACTCGGAGCGTACACTCTAAAAAAGGGTGTGTTAGAAAACACACCAAGGTGTGTTAGAAAACACACCAAGGTGTGTTAATTTAACACACCTTTTGACAATTATTTTACAAAACACACCTTGGTGTGTTCATTAACGCACCTTGGTGTGTTCATTAACACACCTAGGTGTGTTCATTAACACACCTAGGTGTGTTAACTAACGCACCTTTAGTTAACACACCTTTAGATTACACACCTTTTCGCAACCAAAGGTGTGTAATTTAACACACCTTTGAAAGAAAACACACCTTTTGCAATAACACACCTTTTACATTAACACACCTTTTGAAATATAACACACCTTTTTGATAACACACCTTACTCATAACACACCTTTTTGATAACACACCTTTTTGATAACACACCTTTCTAAATAATACACCCTCCAAAATAACACACCTTTCAAATAACACACCTTTTGATAAACACACCTTTTGATTAACACACCTTTTCAGCAAAACACGTTTCCAGTAACACACCTTTTGATTAACACAAGTTTTCAGTAACACACCTTAATAACACACCTTTTGATTAACACACATTTAGATTAACCGCCTTTCACTAAAACATGTCTTCCGAATAACATGAAGGTGTAAGAAATAACATGGAATATGATATGTATCTGCTCCATTCATAAAAAATTGTTGTTTTTTGTAACTGCGTAGCTTCCTCCGCAGGCAACTCTGGCATCCGAAAAGGTGATTTATTTACACGTGCGCGCCATTTCGCGATCAAGACTCCCTTGTGAACTCAATCAATATGGCGCGCGTGTAGATAAATCGAGGAACTTTGTTAACACTCTCAAACATGAGCTAAAATGACGTCGAGAACTTTCGACTGCCAGGAATCGAAGGCGCTGAGACGTCAGTTTGGCGGATGGAATGAACTTTTTGTTTATAATTTAGTGTCTTTAACAACATTTGTAACCAAAAATTCATAAATATAGCGCATGGAACAGGAAGAGCCTGGGTACGAGGTTGGGAGAAGCAATGCGGGTGGATGCGGGTTGTACCTAGGCGTCATAATTCTTAACCAATGAGAACGCTGCGCGCTGAATTTGTTTGTTTGGTTGTGATCACTGCACGAGACACGCAGTTATAGCTTTTACCTTCCAATACGATTTTCACGTTATGGATTTCTATAATATGAGCACGTATGAATTAATTGTTCGCTTGTTCATTTAACGAAAGATATCAGTGAGTTATCGGCCGTGTTACCAAAGTCTGGATATCGCTTCAAAATGAAAACAACTAATACAGCAGGTCGAAGACGAAGTCCTGACGGAAGCAAATCAGGTCGAAGACCTGAGCCAGGTACGTAAACTCAGTCATTGATGCGCTTCTAGTTAAAATCCTGCGACGCAAATTAATAATTAGTATACTTTTATAGAGTATTTAATAATTATTTAGTGTACTCGCGTGATTATAACTCGCGGGTTCCGCGTTATATCACGCTCACGGAGAACTAAATTAAAGTCGAAATCCAAGATGGCTTCCTGTCTTCCTTCTCGACTTGAGTCAAAGGTTGAATGACGTCGAATTGATATTTTATTTGAAACGAAATGTAATTGTCAAGGAAGACTCCCATTCATGCTTATTAAAAAGTAAGTTAAATGTTTGTATACTGCGAAGATGCTCTTCGATTACATTTTTACCTTTGGGCTTTGGTGATTTGTGTTCATGTGTTGACGACGGAGTGAAACCTTTGCCTTTGGCAGATTGCATGGCAGTGCTCACACTATTATTTTCAAATCATATATAAATTAAAATGTTGGCAACAGAAATTGAAGCAATGTGCAAAGTAATATTGACTTTGTTGGTTCTATAGGCTATAGCTTATTTTAATTTATAATTTTATAGCCAAATCACAAATGTTTGTTAATGTAGTATTAAAGTAGTTATCCCTGTTCCTATAGCCATAATTTATCTGTTTCAGCTGCAAATTAATCAAATTTCACAATGAAAAAATATATGAACACCAAATTTCTAAAGAAACCATTTAGTGTTATAAAATATTAGTAACAAACTAGAGGACTATCACAATCCTCTATTGGTTGATCTACTGGTCACTCTCTATATTACTATATAAGAGTGATAGAGCATGAGCAGCAAAAATAGTTGCTTTTCAAGGTGTTTAACAAGATTTTAGATAAGCTGTTGAATAATTTTGTTTCAAATACATGTTAATTTGTTGAAAATGTTAACTCTGCTTTTAGTAGAAACTGACCATGGTTGCTCATAGACAACTCAAGCTCGTTGTCTAATTGACAAATAGATTCCATTTTGCCATTGTCTGTTCAGTTATAGATGCACAGATGACGTCAGAACGTAGTAAGAACAAAAAAAGTGGCCCACGAGCTACAGAGTTGAGTGGGTCACTGATGTTCTTACCACGATCTGACGTCCTCTATGTATCTATAACTGAACAGACAACAAAAAATGGAATCTATTTGTTTTATAACAATCAAAAACAACCCCAAAGGTTTGGGGCACGAAAAAAGAAAAACATAGCTGCTGACATGATTTGAACGGCCATCCATGTATCTGTCCTTCAATAGATCATGGGCAAGAACCAATGGAAATGCGTATATAAGTCACGTGATTGTATAATTGTAAATTGTTAAATAGAAAATGTGTGCTCATTGTAGCAGGTCATTTGCAGTTTCTGTATTTTGTTTATAAATTATTGTTAATTTTTGAGATTTTTATGTTTTAGATAGTTGATGTTGAGGAGTTACAGACCTTCATGGAATTAACACCATCCAACTGACTGGCGTATAATAGTGACATTAATATCTTTAACCAGCCTTTATATTCAACTCCACACACAACCAATCCTATACTTTCTTCCGTGTACGTATCATCCTATACTTTCTCCAGTGTATCAGTGTCTTACCAGTTAGAAAACATCTTATTGTGGATATTGGATCATTCTTCTATGGGCCACCCTAAGCAAGGGGACTACAAAAGAATGGCACATTGCTTACTTGCAAAAAATTCCCAGAGTTGATGGACAGTAATCCTTCAAAGTATTGGGTAGGTCAGAGTTTAATTATACATACATATATGATGTTGTGATGCAATTATGTATATGGTTTTATCTTTTTGTGGCAAAAACAGTATTTTACAAATTAGCATAGCAATTGAGTAAAATATTATTTTCACCACAATGTCACAAGAAGATAAAATTCATATCTTCAAACTAGTGATGCTTAAAAGTTTTGTAACACCTTCGTGGACTAAATTGCGTGTAATCTTCGTGTACACGCAGCATTTTTACACCCACTCTTCGTGTAATTACACCAAAAATACACAAAGCTTTGTGTATAACATGTAGACGCACTATACAAAGTTTCTTGCGTGTACCAGTTGCGAGCAGGGCTTAATATTCAAAAGGTGAGAAATAGACATCTGATAGTGTCTATAGAGGCATGGTGAATTATTTCATGTTGACATCGAATTTGTGCAAATCAAAATGAAAGAATTTATTATGCCTCAATGAAGACACATCACAATGAGTATTATGCCTCAATTAGCTTTGTGTAGTCTGTGTAGTTTTGAGCGACGTACATAATCTTGTGCGTGTAATCGCTCTGCATGTACGCTGAGACTCCATGCACTTTACACGCACGAAAGAGTTACAAAAACTATTAAGCGCCACTGTATACTGGTACAATGTAATTTTATTTTCATTAATATAGCCACAATTTTCTCTTATAAAAATTCAAAGTGATCCTGACTTATCTCCTATTAGATTTTCTTATGCTAATTAAACATAATAATAATAACAATAATAATAATAATAAAAATGGTTTATTCAATAGCATAGTATCCCTCATGGAAGGCTCTTCATCTATTGAAGACTAATATCTAATTACCGGTACAAGAAATTGATGTAATAATACCGTAGAATCTCGAAAGTAACCGGGCCAGCTACTTTCGAAATTAGTGACTTCTAAGGCGGCTACTTTCTGAGGGGCGGTTACTTTTGGGTTGTTATTTTTAGAATCGGCCAAGTTTTAACCACTACTGTACATTTTGCACAACGTTTCAAAGTTTTGTTTTCATTTGATTAAATTATATAAGAGTTGTTACTTGCTAATAATTTACCGTACTCGATACTGAATATTCAGATACCGAACGGAAATGGAACAGGACGTCTGAAGTTCTGAACGATGACAAAGACAAACTTATAACTACTGTCTGAAATTCCTGAATATTTGATATAGTTTTATACATGTTTTAATCCATGCCATTCAAAATACATTGTTAAACAGATGTTGCAACTTATTTATACAATAGTTATGGCTACTTTCGGGCATTACTTTAAGATCGGAGGGGCGGCTACTTTCAGGGGAGGGCAGTTACTTTAAGAGGGGCAGCTACTTTCGGGTGTTCGTAGTAATTGTTTAAAAAAGTGGCTACTTTCGAGGGGGCCGCTACTTTCGGTGGGCGGTTACTTTCAAGATTCTACGGTATATAACATAATTACTTATTCTAGGAAATTAGGCCAAGTAAATTATGAATTAAAAATACATAAATTAAAAGTAAATTAAAATTACGTGGTTCCGGTTACATCTTAAAAAATTAGGGTAGGTAGGTCGGGATTTTATTTTTTTTGAGAAAAGTTTTTGTTCTATTGCCACACAGGCCATCATCTTGTTCCATTATATTGTTGTGCAAGAATGACGGCCTGGGAACTAATTTAGCAAAATGGCGATTGTTACAAAGCCAGCGATGGTGGCAGGTCACGTAGTGATCTTATTTACGCTTTTTAACAGGGTAAAACTTATTTTATCATTAAAGTCTGTGTAAAAACTATAAAACCTACCCTTTTTATGGCTAATAGTCATTTGGTGCAAAAATATGTCACAAAATTTACAGGGATGGGCGAGCTGAGCTAGGGTCGGTCGGGTAACCGGAACTACACAATTTCTTTTTATTTGGCCTTAAGTACAATATATAAAGGTTATAATATGATAAATAGAATGAGGACGTATAAAATAACTAATTAGAATAATTACAACAGAATGAATAGTCAGAAATGTCAAGAACTATGTTTGACAGCGTTCTTACTATAGATAAAATACAATGTCACTGAAATCTAATCAAGATAAAATTAGAGTTTCAACTAAATGTTTTTACCAAAATGCTGTTTACCGTTCCTTGATATATTTTCTAGTTCCAGAGTTATAAAGATTTAAAGATGTCAAAATCAAGGGAAAATATGGCACAAACAAATTGCTGATTCGGCACAAATTTATGAGTATGACATCATATTGTTTGAATGTTAGTTTGGTGAATGTTTAAATGAACTAATATGTCAGAATCAAATCAACCTTTGCACACAGATAGTGAAAGATGAAACACAGTTGATAATGTCACTAATTTTGTTGTCAATGTAACACTGTTGTACCCAGGCCCCTTGCGACGGATTTTATAAAACACCTTCATACTCTGTCTTGATAAGAATAAAATAATATCAGACGTTGCTTGTCATACCTATGCATGCCTAAAATAAATTTATACTATAATAATTTGAAAATTATACACCCAGTGATAAATACAGTGTGTTTTATAAAATCCGTGCAAGGGGCCTGGGTACAACAGTGTTACCTTGACAACAAAATCAGTGACATCAACTGTGTTTCATCTTTCACTATCTGTGTGTAAAGGTTCATTTAATTCTGGTATATAGTAACTGAGCTATAGTTAATTTAAACATTCACCAAACTAACATTCAAACAATACGACGTCATAAAGTTGTGCTGAATCAGCAATTTGTTTGTTCTGTATTTTCCCTTGATTTTGACATCTTTAAATCTTTATAACTCTGGAACTAGAAAATATATTAAGGAACGGTAAACAACATATTTTCATCTTACTGTACGTTAAATTTAATTTATTAAATCATCTTTATAAATAAATTTATTAAATAATTTATTAATCAGTTAAATTTAATTTATTCACTTAGTTGTCAATGCTAGATGTACCTAAACTTTTTAATGTTGTTTTTCAGAAGCAGTTTTAAAAGCTTATTATCCTTGTAGTTGTTATAAGTTGTTCGAAAGTCTATGAAGTATGATCAATACACACCATGAATTACAGGGGGTGGTGAATTGCAGGC
Organism: Chrysogorgia sp. JL179-B06; assembly: GCA_035772405.1. NCBI lineage: Eukaryota > Metazoa > Cnidaria > Anthozoa > Scleralcyonacea > Chrysogorgiidae > Chrysogorgia > Chrysogorgia sp. JL179-B06. Next base: position 33,275 of record JAYKKM010000235.1, read on the forward strand.
TTGTTATAGATATTAACCAGTAGCATCAGGCGGGATGGGCAACTGCCAAGTGAACCTGGCCATACCAAAGTGAAAGCCACATGACCAACACCACTATTTAATGGTGACAATCATATCACAAATAGTGATAATCATTCACGTAATATTTGAACAACGACAGCGAGTGTTTCACCGGGATATCCAAACACGAGAAAACAATGTATGAAAACACGAGCGCGTAGTGCGAGTGTTTTTGTTAATTGTTTTCGAGTGTTTGGATATCCCGGTGGGACACGAGTTGGAGTAAATAGCTTCCCAAATTAACACAAGTATAGGTTATATTTTATTGGATGATATTCTCTCATGGGAGGGTTATGTTAGATGAACACTACAATACATTTGATCGGCATACGTAATTAGGATTTTTTAGTGTTCTGAGACACAGTGTTTGACTTAGTTATCCAAATGCAATCCCGTGGCTAGATGGGTCTTTATTATTGGATAATTAGCTCATGAATTATTAATGCATTTGAGAAATACAGTTGAGAGTAAATATAACCTGTATGAATATAATATATATTATAATTTCTCTTTACAGTCATCTACAAATGTAGAGAACATTTTTAAAGACAAGCTGGTACAGTTTAAAATTACATGTATTGGATCATTGGAGGACATTCGACAAGTCTTTATTACTGGGGAGGATCCGACATTCATGGAATGTTCAAACAAAGCATTGGTGGATCTGATTTATGTTTATTATGCATGATAGGGATCCTATCATTTCCTCAACACATTCTACTGGAATGCTCTATTTGCACCTTCATGGCAGAACTCAGAAGTAAGATGGAATAAACAATTGAAAACTGTGCAAATAGGGTAAACTGGTATTATTTATGTGATATATATATATATATATATATATATATATTAGTTTGGAATTACACCAACCTTTTAGATTATCATTCACTTCGTTTCTATCCTGAATTTTGATTGGTTAGTTTGCCTGCAAATAACTTACTGCAAATAATTTTCTGAGCATGTGCAATTGTAAAATTTGCCTTTTGCTGCAAATAATTTTCTGAGCATTTGAGTCAATCTGAGTTATTTGCTGGTAAACTAACCAAACAAAATTCAGGATATAGAAATGAAGTGAATGATAATCTAACTTGTCCTGTTTAGTAGACCAAAAATAAACAGTGAAAACATGAAAAATGTAACTAAAATGGTCCTACATGTAAATGTATTTCACAACAAATAATTGAATGATAAAACAATTATTTAACTCGGTTATCTCAAAATATGGTGATTTGTCAGTGGCTCGCAGATCTACTCGCCACTGACAAATCACTATTTATCGTGCTCAATCTCGTCCAATAATTGTTGAGTATTTGTATTATTTTATATTCACTCTATTATAATTATGTAGCTGTCAATATAATGTTTATACAGTATATATATATTTATTTATATCTATTCTATTATATAAATTTTCCTGCTTTAAGAGGTATTAAAGTGGCCCAAAACTGTTAAACCATAACCACGCAAACTAACCACGTACCACATCCACTTTATAGTAGATTACACCAAGTCCTTAATATGTGTTGTAGTGATTTATAATGTTATAGTAATTACAGTTAGTGTATTAGTATTATCAGTATTAGTGTTATTTTTGAGGTTTCTTGTACTTAAATATGGGTTTGCGAAACGAAACAACAATTTGCCTAACAAAGTGGATAATAATAACCGACCCCAAAACAACAAAGATCCTAACCCCCCGCCTAACGCGAGTTTTCTAACCGGCAGTAGAAACCCTAACCTAAATAGAAAACTCGTAAGGTGGCGGGTTAGGATGTTTGTTGTTTTGGGGTTGGTTATTATTATCTACCTTGTTAGGCAATTTGTTGTTTTGTTTCGCAAACCTGTTTAAGTACAGGAAACCTAAAAAATAACCCTAATATACTGATAATACCAATATACAACATATATTGAGGACTTGGTGTAATCTACTATAAAGTGGATGTGTTCCGTGGTTAGTTTGCGTGGTTATGGTATCAGTTTTGGGCCACTTTAATACCTCGATTTAAGGTTAATTTGTGACATTAGACTGATCCTTAAAACTATTTGATATTTATACATTAATATTTGCTGATTACTTGTGTAATGTAAAACCAATTGCATTTTATTAGAAATATACCAGTTACAGTACAGTATGTCCAAACTACTTGTTTATTGCATGAGTATTTCTCTTTCAATGCAGTGGTGGATTTATATGGGGGGTGGACAGGGGTGTACACCCCTGTTGGCCTTGGTCAAGTGGGGTGCAAAAAATTAAATGTTTGCGGTATTCAAAACTTGTTATCAGTCTAAGACCAACTTAAGATCTGGAATTCAAGGCAGCACTAGTTCAAAATACTCAATATTAATAATTAATTTAGTTTGATACTATAATTGAATAAAGCAAATTCTTAATTTTGCTGTAAACGTCTAACATTATAAGTATTCGATAATGAAAATAGAAATTAAAAAAGCAATCAAATATTCAAATGTGAAAAAGCATGAGTTTTGCTATTAAAAAAGCATGAGTTTTGCTATGTGCATGGTTAAACGGTTTAACATCAAAACATGTGATCAACTGATCATTACATGATTACAATGATTACATCATTTCAAGCGAGTTTGGCAATAAATAACGCATGTTTGCTGTCATAACAATATTGGGACAATTGGACAAATATATTTTAAATTTAATCAGGCACAAAGATTGAAAGATATTTATACTATTTATTCAATATCTGTAAATTGTATTATTGTAACCAAGAAACTTCTAGGTGCACTGTCACGACAGCACGCTGCTGGGCAGTGCTGGGTTCGGTGTGCTCGGCTGCTCGGCCAGCACCCCTTGCTGGATCCACCACTGTTTAAATGATTTGTTAATGTTTAGCTGTGGTATCTAACACAACTTAAGGTGTGTTTAGATAACACACCTTGAGGTGTGTTATCAAAGCTTCGTTAGATAACACACCGTAAGGTGTGTTAGATAACACAACCTAAGGTGTGTTACCAATAACACACCTTAAGGTGTGTTACCGATAACACACCTCAAGGTGTGTGAGATAACACACCTTATGGTGTGTTATCTAACACGCCAAGGTGTGTTAGATAACACACCTAGGTGTGTTAGATAACACACCAAGGTGTGTTAGTTAACACACCTTTTCATAGAACACACCTTAAGGTGTGTTGTTTTTTGGACAAGTCAGAAACACACCTTAAGGTGTGTTGTTTAACCCATCTTAAGGTGTGTAGTTTTTTGGACAGAAAAGGTGTGTTAATTTGCACACCTTATTTTTTAGAGTGTACCCATGCACACTCAAAACAAATCAAAGCAAAATTAAAAGCAAATCACGGCAATACAACTAGATTTGGAACAAATGATACAGGTAAGCAATACATAGCCATGTCTTTGACTGCAATAATACAAGTTATAATCCGATAAAAAATATTACCGTATGGGTTACACCATTTTTGAATAGAATAATGTATGTAGGAAATAACCTTTATAGTTATATTACTAATTTTATAAATAAGGACTTTTTACTATTGACCGATATTCCCGAAATTATTTCTGGGTAAAGTCTATCATTTACAATATATTGACTCTTACTGGTGATATGTTTATGACTACAGACAATCTATTCACTGTAGAGTGTCTAATAGATTGTTCTTTGACTCTCAACTTACCTATCAACAGTGTTTGTTGACAATTGGCTATAACACGGTGGCAATATTCAACATTTATTATGAACATTTTAAAATGTTCGACTAGCATGGCATATCTATATGGTATGCCACTATACAACGTTATTCGGTTCAACATTAATTATCAAATTATGTTATTCATGAAACAAATTACATTATCAATACTCTCAATCTATTATAAAAGCAGCTCTAAATTGATTACTCTGTTTTTAATTATTTTCTGTAAGTTCCAAATTATGTTCGGAGAATTATGTTTTGGGTTTGGTGCGTGCGTACCAATGTCCAAATTAGAATTGCGTGAGACTGTAACGAATGGAAAAGGTTATGCTAATTTTGATTCTGATAAACCTTTTATTCTTTTAGAAGACTTCTGTTTCTTAACTTTTATTAATATTATATAATTATGCACATTCATGTACCAGTATTTCAATGGTATTCAAGTACCGGTAACACAATTTCAAAAATTGAAATGACAAAAGCCCATAATATACAACAATGAACGATATTGCTTAATCTAATTATTTCACCAATATATATATATATACTAGAAATACGAATTCGCAATAATCCCCTCGCCCGCCTTTTCTATACCTATCACATCCATGGTGCCCAGACCTCGCACGCCGTGGCCGTGTATTTGTGTTTAGCAAACATTCACAATTTCCAAAAGCCCGTTTCGTCGAAGAAATGTTTGAACGTTATCTCGGCCAATATTTAACCGATTTAAACTCTGAAAACAGATTTGGAATTAGCGATTCAACATACATAACATACGTGTTTACTATATTACGAGAACGTGAGTACCCTTCGTAAAAACGGTTTATGTACTTAGAAATTAGTCGGCTTTAGTCGCTATAAGCCGGTCAATATTATTTTGAACGTTATCTCGATCAATATTTAACCGTTTTCAATTCTGAAAACAGATTTGGAATTAGCGAGTCAAAATACATAACATATGTGTCTACTATATTACGAGAACGTGAATACCCTTCGTGAAAATGGTTTATGTACTTAGAAATTAGTCGGCTTTGTCGGCTATGATAAGCCGGCTTCACTTCGTCGTATATTATTTTGAATATCTCGATCAATATATAACCGTTTTCAATTCTGAAAACAGATTTGGAATTAGCGAGTCAAAATACATAACATATGTGTCTACTATATTACGAGAACGTGAATACCCTTCGTAAAAATGGTTTATGTACTTAGAAATTAGTCGGCTTTGAGCCTTTGTCGGCTATGATAAGCCGGCTTCACTTCGTCGTATATTATTTTGAATATCTCGATCAATATATAACCGTTTTCAATTCTGAAAACAGATTTGGAATTAGCCAGTCAAAATACATAACATATGTGTCTACTATATTACGAGAACGTGAATACCCTTCGTAAAAATGGTTTATGTACTTAGAAATTAGTCCGGGCTTGGTCGGCTGTGATAATCTCGATCAATATATAACCGTTTTCAATTCTGAAAACAGATTTGGAATTAGCGAGTCAAAATACATACTCGGACTCGGATTTCTATTTCCTCAAAAAACTATGTCTCTTGTGACGGTTCAATTTAATCTGAGTATCTAGTTACCAGTGCCACATTTTCCGATGCCGCGCATGAGGACGGTTGATCATATATATATATATATATATATATATATACCTATAAAGCCGAACCGAGATCAGGATCCGCTTGGAACTCGCGTGATAAGGGACTAAACGCCGGTCGATATTAGCACCCTCGCCCTCAGGCCTTCGGCCGGGGCTTCGCGCCGGGCGAGGGGATTAATTCAGGATGAAATTCATTTGAGCTGCTTCTTGTCAGTGGGGTGATACCACTTGTTTAATCCTAACATGTTCCCCTAACACAGTGAGTGTTACCTACCCAATTATACATTATACAGTGTTTATCCTTCAAAAGCTGTGTAAAATATACATTGAAAGCCTAGGACAGGCACTGTCCAGGCCTACTATCCAGGACAAAGGTGAATTTAAACAGACGCACTAAGCCATTGGCCAGAAGGGCATATGCCATAATATCAGATGAGCGTAAATGCTGATTGTTATAGCCAGTATGGTGTATGTTTACACTATTAAAGTCAATAAAATGTAAGCCAGACCCAGGTCGTGGCTGGCCAGGAATGTCTATATATAGACTTGCAATATATGTAAACACAGCCTAAAGTCTGTATTTTTTACATCCTTACTACAAGACACCAGTATACTCTATATCAGCTAATTTTTGAGTTTTGCAATGAGTGTTGTCGGACTATATATTGATAAGCTCGATAAACCTTTTATTCTATTAGAAGACTTCTGTTGCTTTTATTAATATATAATCTTATTATATTATATAATTATGCATACACTGTAAATGAAAAAGGGCCAAAACGACTCCAAAAATGGGGCCAAAACGGTGACCGCAAAATAGATCTTTTTTTGGGGCCAAAATGGCACCTATAACAACGCGGCCCCTAAGGGGCGTTTTGGCCCTCTCGGGGTAGGGGCTGTTTTAGCTCTAAGTAGGGACCGTTTTGGCAGAAGCAGGGGCTGAATCAACTTTTGACCAGGGTCATTTCAGAAAACTGTGGGGCCGTTTCGGAAAATCAAGGAGTCGTTTTGGCTCGTACGCGGAGTCATAATGGCCCCTAAAAAGCGTCGATTAGCTTTCTACATGGGGCCGTTTTGGCTCCATTGAGATGAGCTATTTCAGCCATCAAGAGGAGCTGTTATGGAAGAAATAGGGGCTGTTTCGGCTTTAACGAGGAGTCGTTTCAGATAGCTACGGAGCCGTTTTGAAAAATAAGGAGTCAATTTGACTCCTTTTTTGGAGCCATACTGGCCCCTAAAATACGTCGTTAGAGCTGTTTTGGCTCTTGTGAAGAAGGGCTATTTCAGCTTTCAAAAGGGGCTATTATGGGAAAAGTAGGGGCTATTTCAGCTTTTTACCAAGCGGCGGAGCCGTTTTGAAAAATAAGGAGTCAATTTGACTCCTTTTTTGAGCCATACTGGCCCCTAAAAAAAAGTCGATTTAGCTCGGTATTTAGAGCTGTTTTGGCTCTTGTGAAGAAGGGCTATTTCAGCTTTCAAAAGGGGCTATTATGGGAAAAGTAGGGGCTATTTAAGCTTTTTACCATGGCCGTTTCAGAAAGCGGCGGAGCTGTTTTGGAAAGTAAGTTTTTGGAAAGGAGTCAATTTGACTCATTTTTTGAGCCATAATGTCCCCCAAAACGCATCGATTCAGCTCGGTGTTTAGAAAAGTATACATTCAGTATGTGACAATACCATAAAAAATTTAATGATTGAATTATATATATATATATATATATATATAATATAAATATATAAAATAATATAAAATACACAAATTAAAGTTCGGCTTTTTGAACAAATATATTTGTATCAATAGATAACATATTATAAATCTAACAATTTAACGCAAATCCAACTCCAAAACAAAATGTAAGCGTGCTATTTATTAGGGCCCAATTGTTCAAAGAGCAATAAGCACCGATGTTAAAATTTAATCGGACGAGCAATTTGATTTCCTAGTCTTAAAGTGCTACTGAGATGAAAAATTCGTCTATCCAATTTTGATTTTGTCTAAAAGTATTTTGAAAGAGAAACAGAATGGGCCGGAATGGCTTTCGCAGTTTCTCAATACCTCATATCGTTCCAGAGATATTCAGGTTATTAGATGCCATAGACCTCTTTCATAATGGCGCCCAAATTAAATATTCTTTTATATTCATTTAAATTAGCCTTTCTGACCTCGTTCTTGTGTCTGTAATTCCAAAGAATCGTCGCTTTGTAACGAGGCCAGAAAGGCTAATTTGCATGCATATAAAAGAATATTTAAACTGGCCGCCATTATGAAAGAGGTCTATATGACGTCATTTTCTCACATAAACTAAAGAATATTCACAAAATGAGGCATATCTCTGCAAATAACATGCAGAAGGTTTTGAAACTTTGCACATGTGTGCCAATGATGAAAGTGCACACCACCGTGCATGGTATGTTGTTGACATGGAGATCGCTGGGAAGCAGGAGGTTTTAACTAAAAAACTAAAATCTTAGTTTCTGTATCTTTCTTAAAGTGTTTATGAAACGAAAATTGACATGACTTTTTATTGATTTAATAATTTATTTGAGAGAACTTCTCAAATGATACAGAATGGCTTTTGTAGTTCTTTAATATCTTATCTCGTTCTCGAGTTATTCAAGATTGTGTAATATGACCTATGACGTCACTGGATGTACCCACCATTATGATGAATCAGAAAATGAAGCATATCTTCAAAAATATTGCGCAAAATTGTTTGAAACTTTATACAAGTATACAGGTCACTAAATTAAATATCCACACGTCAACTTTGCCCTACAAAGAGTTTGACTCGAAGTTGCTCTGTTTTGTTGGCAATACTATCGAAAATATACATCACTGATCAACAGTTAAATATTGGTTTAGAAAAGGCAGAATATAAACAAGTTTATGAGAGGAATAAAAGGAGTCTGGGAACTAATCTGTTACCATGGCAACGATAAAGTTTACGTGGGTTATTCAATTTAGTGACCTGTATACTTGTGCAAAGTTTCAAGGAATTTTGTTCAATAGTTTTGAAGATATGCTTCATTTTCTGATTCGTCATAATGGTGGGTACAACTAGTGACGTCATAGGTCATATTACACAATCTTGAATAACTCGAGAACGAGATAAGGTATGGAAGAACTACAAACGCCATTCTCTTTCAAATAAATCAATAAAAAGTCATCTCAATCTTCGTTTCATAAACACTTTAAAGAATAAGATGATTTAGACCTCCGCAATACAATATCTACATGTGTACGAATCTTCAACTCTATGCACTACAGTAAACGCTGTTTGATAGAGGAGAAATAAACAAATTTTGTTTTACAAGTGGAAGAGATCTGACGCCAAGCGATCTCCATGGCAACAACATACTGTATACGGTGGTGTACCCTTTCATCATTGGCATACATGTGCAAAGTTTCAACTTTCAAAACATTCCGCTTGTTATTTGCAGAGAAATTCCTCATTTTGTAAATTCATATGAGGTCATATGGCATCTAATTTGCATGTTTCAAAAACCTGAATATCTCTGGAACGAGATGAGGTATTCAAAAACCAAGAAAGCCCATTCTGTTTCATTTTCAAATTATTTTTAGATAAAATCAAAATTGGATAGACGAATTTTTCATCTCAGTGGCACTTTAATATTTTCAAACATGTTTGCAGTCATCTTTATAACTCTGTTCACACACTTATCACCCTTTGAACAGCTAGCCCTATGCAGATATATTTATGACAAAGCATTGAAAAATGAAGTTACTCTTATCGGTAATTGGCCTCCTTGTTTAGTATTACCAAATACAATTGTTTCTAAGAAACATAAAATACCAACATGGCTATATTCAATGTTAAAGATGTAAAAACTTGCCAACAAGGCAATAATTGCCTCGAAACAGCTGTTGGCGCTTGCAATTGTGCAGAACCCCTTTCCCTCAATTGAAATAAAAACTCTGTCATATTTGAGGATGCTGCCCAAAGTCACAATATGGGGTTGTGCCAAATTTTCTATGCATTTTTGTACTTTTCCAGCATCCTAAAAAAAAAACAACTGAAAATTAGATTGTCTTACTCCAACCACTAATTTAGGGGCCTGTTCATATGAGCTTCACCATGGTGCGATAAATATCAAGTCAATTTCATATGGGACGTATTCGCTTCACTTCCATGGAAAAGCACTCAGAAGTACTGGAGCGAGATCGTCTTAGCAAATCAGAATGCGCCATGAAGAACATTCATCCTTGTTAACCAGGCTACACTGGCTCACCGAATTTTAGTTTTTGTGGGAAATCTTCATCCCACTTCACTACCAATAAGAGATATTTAATATAAGTCTTTATGTACTGTACAGCTGATAGTTATATACATGTAATTCAAAATGTTCCAAAAAGGATTATTACCTTTATACAGTGATCCCATACTCTTAGACCCTGTTCATATGAGCCCGGCTGGCTATAACTTATCTGGGTGTGAGAACTAATTTTGTGATTATATGTGAAATGAACCAGCCCGGTTCTCACCTTCACAATAATTAACACTTTGTCTTGAGGCGCTGCATTTTTGCTGTTATTATCAGCAAATAAACAAGACTGACAGTGAATATCAACATACGGTATGGTGGTGGTACAGTACTTAGAACTACTGTATGATGAAAAATATGGGAAACAAATTATATACCGGTACATATAATGCTAAGGTACCACAATATAAAGGCGATGTAAATACATATTACAGCTTGAGTAGCAAAAACTAACAACTTTAATATATACTTGTTGTTTTTATGTACAGGTACATGTATTATTCACTGTATCACTGCTTGGTACTGTACTGTATTTATTGACGAGTAGCATAGCCACCAGCCAATGAGATAAAAGTATTAGCAACATATACATATTAGTTTCTACTAATATAACAGGTACTGCACTGTAGGTGCAAATCATCTTACAAACGACAAAAAGGATGCAGCTTGACGGGGCCAAGTTGAAGGCAACTAAGGCACCATACTGTAGATTAGCACCATATAATATAACCCATGTCTGCATGACCTCGGAGTACAGCTAAGAGGTTAGTGTGAGGGTTGATATTGGAGAGATGGGAAAAGTTGGTAGTAATAACCTGGAGAAAAACCTTCGAAACACAGGAGATAATCAACTACAACTCTACCCACATGAGTCTCGAGCTCAGAAGAGCATCCGCTTGTCAATAACTTTACAAGCTCGTATATCCCACAATATTTACAACAATTGTTATTATAGACACAGTATACTTTAAGAACAAATATACTATAAGAACAAATAACAGTTGCAATGTCATGCATAATTCTGAAACATCGACACAACCCTATTGTGAACATGTTAAACACATTCTCAAATTATATTATAAAAGAGAAACATGCATGGATACTGTAAATAGAAAACTTACCAGTATGATCGCCATGTTCATTATCTTCATCCTCGTCTAGTACATGTTCCATTTTGTCAATAATTGGCATTTTCTTCTCTTTTCCACATTTAAATTTTTTTGGAATCAACATTTTAAAATAACTCCCGTGCAGCGATTACCAACAGAGTCAGGCATACCAGCTGTTGTTAACGTGTCTTCGTCTGGCAAAGTAAGTATTCAAATTACGATATGTTTATAACATCTATATTATAATATTTCAGTTGAGTGTACATAAACATTTATATCACAGTAAGTCACTGGCACAGTCGTCATTGTTGTTATTAGTTGTACGTAGTGGTGGCACTAACAATATGAACATAATTGAAACAATTCTTATCATTTTCAGATTTAAAATGAACTATAGAGAAGTCTTTAGGCTACTAATTTTCTTTTTCCTTTCTGTTTTATAAAGTAGTAGTTTCTCCTTCTTCTTTTGTTGCTGTCTTATTTTTCTATCTTTACAACGTTTCTTTTTTCCAGATGGGTGTGTATTCTATTTTGGGAAAAATATCAGTAATCATATTTCTAATCTGTACAGTTCTGTTCCTACACAACATCTTCGCACCTACACATCGTGTTTAGGACAGAGTTCCAGAACATGAAAATGTTCAGCGCTACAGCCCTGTAGGTTCCCAAAGAGTGTGCAGCCCATGTATATCATAGTACAGACCGTAGAAATGTGATTAAATAATATTTCCCATATAGAACAGGACAGAGGTAAAAATTGCTAGAAAGGTTTGACAGGAAAATTAAATATTTGGACTAAAGGTGTATATAAATACACTACTCCTCGTCTCCTCATAGACTTTGGCTCAGCATGGATAGTAAAAGTTCTTTTACTATCAATGGGCTCAGATAGGAAGTTAATTTTTATTCTTTTGCAGTATTTAAAAATGGAACTTGTTGAACAACCAGTTTGATTAAATGACCCATAATTGTTATTCAAAGAATAATTTTTGCCATGGATGAAATGACAAATTAAAAATAGGAAGATTACTGCCATAAAGTTCTTATTATGTTAATGGCAGCAATGTGTCAGTGACTTACTGTGATATAAATGTTTATGTACACTCAACTGAAACATTATAATATAGACGTTATAAACATATCGTAATTTCAATGCTTACTTTGTCTTTGCCAGACGAAGACGCGTTAACAACAGCTGGTATGCCTGACTTTGTTGGTAGTCGCCGCACAGGAGTTATTGGGCTATCACCTAGTAATGCGGTCGATGGGCTGCCGCTCCTTCGACATCTTGAACTGTCGAACAGTCAAACTGCTTCGTTTTCACTGAGTCAGTATAATAGCATCAGGAACCTAAAAATACGTCGACACAAAGAAGAATCCCAGAGAGATCTGCCACACAATATTCTTTAGAATTAGACTGCCCACTACGAGGCGTTTCTCGAACGTATATATTGACATCTGGTAGTAAAACGAGTGAATGTTTAGCATTCGATTCAAATATCCCTCTTGCAAAGAAATCCAATCCAAACCGTCACTTCCAGAATTGGCGCCAACAGCTAGTGCGCATGCTTCGATATAATGCCAGGCGCAATTCATCGCGGGCGCGCACTACGTCCCGCAGTTTTCTAAGCCAAGTACATGCATTCGTTGTGCATGCATTCGTTGCGCGGTATAAAACAGTAACACTATTTATATACATTCATTTTTTACTTATACCGTAATGTTGTATAAGACCACCATTTGTCAAATACTTAAAACTGTAATGCGTTTTAGATTTTTAAAATCGTAATTATATATTATGATAATTATACAACTTCACAGCTGGAACATATCGTTTCTGACACGTACAAGAGTCGATTTAGTGAAATAAGATGCGGGATTTGAAACAAGAGTCGATTTGATGTCAATTTGAGACAAGTGTCGTTTCGACACGTACAAGATAGAGTCGATTTGTCGCAACAGTCGTTTTGACACAAGGATCGATTTGAGGCAAGAGTCGATTTGACGCAAGAGTCGTTTTGACACAAGAGCCGATTTGACGGCGTGACGCAAGAGTCGATTTGTCGCAAGAGTCGTTTTGACACAAGGGCCGATTTGACGCAAGAGTCGATTTGTCGCAAGAGTCGTTTTGACACAAGGGTCGATTCGACACATACAAGAGTCGATTTACCAAATAGGGCCAAAATGAAGCAAATTAGAGCTGAAATGGCCCATATTGATGGCCCCAAAACTTGGGCCAAAATAGACCCAGACGAAGAGTCGTTTTGGACAGGGGGGCTGAATTGGAAAACGGGCGGGCTAATTCAGCAAATGACAGGGCTGAAATGGCAAGGGATGGGGCTGATTCGGCATTTCCGCATAGCTAAAATGGCCCTGTCAACGCCGATTGAGCTCTCAAATGCCAAAACAGCTCGCGCATAGGGCCAAAACGGCTTTGGCCCCAAAGGAGCTGAAACGAAATTCAGGGTCGTTTCAGCCCTTTTTCATTTACAGTGTACATGTACCGGTATTTCAATGGTATTCAAGTACTGGTAACACATTTCAAAAAGATGAAATGACAAAAGTCCATAATATGCAACAAAGAACATTGCTTAATCTAATTATTTCACCAATATATCATTAATTCAAGATGAAATTCCCTTCAGCTGCTTGTTGTCAGTGAGATGATACCAGTTGTTTAATCCCTAATGTGTTCCCCTGACACATGCAGCGAGTGTTAACCTACCCAATTATACAGTATCTATATACAGTATATATCCTACAAACTAGGAGTTCTTATCAGAAGTGACATGCTGCCTCGGAACATACACAGGAGCATGGGGTATATTAGAAGGGTATTCCCGTTCGTTTGTTTGATTTGAAATATGACCGCCTGACCGCCAGATAAGTTGTTCAATTCAGAATTATTACAAACGTCAAGTTCGAAGTGTCGCCTGAATGGAAAATTTATAACTTCGCGAGGCTTGCTCGTTTCCATTAAATGTTGTGGTTTAGATTGTTCATTGTTATCAAGTGGAACACGCGGCAACAAACGACAGCGTCTGAATTCAAGGAGACATTATAACCTCAATGTTTTTGATAACGGTGACATCCCGCATGATTTCCGCTTGAATGGAAAACGTATAACTTCGCGAGGCTTGCTCTTTCGAGTAAATGTTGTTCGAATTAGATGTATGGTGGTCACATTCAATTTTGACATTATAAACGCGCCATAAAATACAACTAGAAGTTCAGCACTAAAGCAGAACACGTTGCCGTTGGCGAGTTCCGAACATTTGATTCGGATACTTTCCGCATCTGGCGATTAAATGAGCATCTACGAGTTACGTCACAAAACGTCATAAAACTGTGACAAATATCTCGACATCTCGACAGAGGCAATTTACACAAATCGAGATTTCGTTGACTATACATAGGTCCGCCAAGAGGTCTGGGCACGAGACACAGAACCCAAGTCAAGATTAGTGTGCTGCCTACGGCAGCAAAGATGTGTAAATATATACATTGCAAGCCTAGGACTGGCATTGTCTAGGCCTAATACAGGACACAGGTGTTTATACACAGACACACTAAACCATTGGCCAGACCAGCATGCCATCAGATGAGCGTATAAACACTGATTGTTATAACCAGTGTGGTGCATGTTTAGACTATTAAAGTCAGTAAAATCAAAGCCAGGCCCAAGGTGGCATCCAGCCAGGTTGGTCCTGGTTAGTCCTATAGACTTGCAGTATAAACACAGCTATAATCTGTACTTTTTTACATCCTTACCACCAGTACTGGTACTCACTATATAGGCTAATTATCAAGTATTGCAATTATTCCATTGTGGACGAGGTTGCAAAGTGACCGAGTGAAACAATGGTGATGGATAATTTAAATAAAAGTATAAAATCCGCCATTCAAAATTTGTATTAACATTTGTTATTCTGCATATTATAATAAAGCACATAATTTATTGGTATATCGTGTGTAAGGACTATTCAATTTCGAGCGAAAGCCCTTCAAACAGTGATTTCGTGATGTCTAGCTGATTGGCGCTTTCTCAATATATGAGCAAACCGAAATTCAAATAATCGCTAACCCTAACCCAAATCCTAACCCTAAAACTGACTTGGGTTGTTATAATAATTTTAAATTTCGGTTGCCATGACGCCATGCCAAAAGTGAAATGTTTCGACCACAATATGTTTTGAAGTACTAACTCTAAGAACTAATTCAACATATCTAATGAAAGCTTGATAGCTAACAGCTTGAAAAAATCGACGACGCTTGGATTGGATTGACAACTGCGAGTAAATATTTTAGATATTCAGACGACGATATCTTTTGAACTACTAACTCTAGAAAATCATGCTATACATAAATAAAAGCCTGAATAACATACTCGGACATGTTTGCAAAATTATCTTTGTAACTGACTAACAGGTTTAAAAAACCGAAAACGGATTTACCTTTAGTTTTGACGCCACGTATAAAACTTGATTAATACGAATTGACATCTTCCGACGACGATATATTGCATTTTCACTGCCTTTTCACGATCTTTTTTAACACAAATCTTCATTCACCGTATAACCCGACAAAACACGTACATGTACTTTTCTTTTACGGTTTCATTTTTTTTAAATATTAATTCAAATGCCGATATTTACCATATCTAGTTACCAGGGCCAAATTTGCGATGCCGCGCATGGGCCGTTGATCTTCAATATATAAAATTAAACTGGATCCGAGATCAGAATCCGCTTGCATTTCCCGTGATGAGGGACTAAACGCCGGTCGATATTAGCACCCTCGCCCTCAGGCCTTCGCGCCGGGCGAGGGGATTATATATTAAATTTTATTTATTCAATGGCACACATGGACAACAACATAAAAATAAGTAGAGAAAATAGAGACGATAATGTGTTTTCACAGGAATTGCTCTGATGTATAAACGATACAATTTAAACACAATGTCAAAGCTGTTCTTATGAAACAGTTGATTCTGTGTAATTTCGTTCGAATTGTCTTTATAATATTGAACTGTACGTTACGACCAGTAAATCTCCTTGGGAGAAAGAATTGCAAACCTGCTGAACAGAGCGAGGAATTTATTCAAGCAGCATTTCGACTCCCACAACCGACCTGTTCTCAATTCAAATCCGGGAAGAGCACCGTTTTCTGTAACAAAGGAGCAATTCAGATATTTTTGGATTTGCATTTCAACTCTGTAGATTGCATCTTTACTCGGCGTGAGTGAAAGTACAGTAAAAAGGGAGTCTTCGTGAATTAGAATGTTTTTCCAATTATCGTTAATACATCTGAGCAATTCCTGTACAATCACATTGTCTTCTCTATTTTCTCTACTTGTGTTTATGTTGTTGTCCGAGAGATAAGAATTAATATATAATAATAATTAACTTAAAATATTATAATAATCATTAACTTAAAATTATGATAAATTGGTCCATTCGGTCCAGATCTCTCGCGGTTCTAATTTGGACGCCCATGCTCTAAACTCAAACCATAATTTGAAACTCTCCGAGCATAATTTGGAATTTTAATACAGAACATAATTAAGAGTTTAATATAATTAAGAGTTGCTTGCATAGATTGAGAGTATCGAATAATGAAATTTGATTCATGAATAACATAATTTGACGAATCAAATAAATAGAGGCGAATAATGCACCATATGTAACACCTATCTGGCCAATTAGTGTTAATTACAATTGAACACTTATATAAACAGGGCGAAATTTTAAATTTAATTGAAATTTAATTTGACCGGAAATCCATTAAAGTCTTAGCTCAAAATTTAGTTGACGTTTTGCGAAGGCTTAATTCCACTTAAAGTTTGGTTATCATTTAGTGTTAAAATAAGTACCATTTAATTGGGATTTAATATTCGGAAACTTTAAGAGAATTTATCAAAACCTTAAATCCTCATAAAAGTTCCAATTTCAAACATCGTTAAATTTAAACACTTTTTGGGATTACTTTAAATCCACTTAAAGCTCCAGTAAGTTGCGATCTATTTTAATTGAACTTTAAGTGTATCCTGAAATACTATTAAAGTTGAATAAGAGATGCATTGAGATTACAATTGTTATAAGGGCACCCTAAAGCTCTGTAAAATTTCAATCAACAAGCGGATATTTCATAAAGGTTTTAACAAGGAAAACGGAAAAAACAATTGTGTCACATATGGCAACGTCATATTCTTTGTTTGGGCTTTCGTGTTGGAGCAGGAAAAATCATTGTGTTTACACGCCAATCATGGAAGAATCAAAGGATTTGATCATGTGCAATCATTGCGACGAGCTTGTTTCAAGCCACTTACAAAAGGCACAGCATATAAAAACAAAGGTTGAATTATCTAGCTTCCTGGCAAAATATGGAAACACACAACCAGATACTGACTCTGATAGCGATGCCGATGTCATTTGTTTGTAAAGCATTAAGCATGAGTGAAAAGCTTCGATTTCATTTGTCAAGCAAGCGCTTGGTATGGGTGTAATGCGGGTAGTAATATCTCAAGCTTTCCAAGCCAATATTTAACACAGTGTTGATATTACATTCGTGATTAACTAAGAAGCGTTTGTTCCAAAATTACATTTATTATATCTAGAAACAGTAATTAGTAACTCGCTCTCTCGAATGCGAACATTGATAACTGATTTCAAGTAAAAATTCTAAAATTGCGGTCAGAAAACATAATATAATTATGAATCAAGGTTTAGGCTTCAGTTTTTGCTGTGGTGTTTTTGTAAGCGGCACTACAAACCACTACAAAGTTATTCCTTTAAACTGTGGTTTTTAGACTTTCAAACCACCAGTCAGTGTAAAGTGTTAAGAGAATTCTAGCAAACTAATCTATCATTGAAAATTCATGTTGATAATAATCTTTACAGCCTCGTTTTCATGTTGAATAAAATGCTGGAGGGATAAAGCTACAAACCATTACATAAATATACAGACCTTTTTCATATAATACTACAAACCATTAAATAAATAGATGTATACAGTTCATATTGTACACTACAAACCACTACAAACCATGACATAAATATAAAGACCATGGTTTGTAGTGGTTTGTCGCGTTGTATGAAAATGTTTGCATAATTATGTAATAGTTTGTAGTGGTTTGTAGAGTTGTATGAAAAGGTCTGTATATTTACTGGTACTGTATGTAATAGTTTATAGCGTTGTATGAGACGGTTTGTACAATTATGTATGTAGTGGTTGGTAACCAAGTTATTAACATTGCAACATTATTACCTGCAGCCTGTTCTCTTAATCCAAAATATGAGTTTTTTATGAAGGGACAAGGCTTGTCAATGTCTCTTGCTACAGGGACACACAATGCATCTTTGTGTACCACAACCTTTATCCATGTAGCATTTTGTTCCAGCAATAGGACAATACGAAAGCGAGGCTGTTCAGATTATCACCATAAATTTTCCATGACAGATCTGTTTGTTAGAATTATCTTAACACCTTATGCTAGTGGTTTGAAAGTCTAACAACTGCACTACTGTATATAATGGTTAACTCTGTAGTTGTTTGTAGCACTGCTACAAAAACACTACATCAAAAATTGAATTCTAAACCTTGTCAGGTATAGTTACTGTATAAAAACATTTAATATGTTTGACACTGACTATTCCATATGGACTTCTAGTTCTAGTGCGGTACATATTCAACTATTTTGATCTTTTTTAGGTACAAATGACAATGATAATAATATTGAAAATGTCTCCATACATGCACAAGATAATAATAGTGTAAGTCTCTGCAGTGTACATGTACTTTTATATGTATTAATCTTGAAAGATAAAATTACCAATAATGTACTGTATGTATTAATAACTAGTGTCTAAAAAGTAACCCCTTCTAAACTAGCCACCTTTTTAACAATTACTATGAAAACCAATTTAGTTGCCTTAACCAAATTCACCAGAGGTGTACATTGGGAGGTGTTAAAATTGGGTGACTGAAGTTGACACAGAGAAAATTAGTGACCTCCTGGAAAAGGTCCGTCTCTGGAAAATGTTGAAATGTACACCTCGGAAACACCATTTTTAATCCTAATTCTGTGGAAAGCAACATACAGTACCTTACTTACACCTATGCCTTCACGGGGTGTGAGAGGTCGCCCCTTGACAATAAAATCATATGGTGTAATGCTAAATAGGCAGAGTAAAATAATAAATTTGAATTATATTGCCTTCAGCAAAGAAAGGGTCTGAATGGTCTCTTTAAAGGGTTAACGTAGCCACTCTTAGAGGTAATTAATTCTGATTTTGGAGATTCTATGGTACATGTATATGTTGGAGTTGTTAAAATACAAACTTCGTGTTAAAAGCGTTCCTTATATACAAAATATTACACTTATTAACTATTTAACACAGAGCGGTGCTTGTACTGTTTTCAGGTGTTTGAAATGGCATCAGATACAAGTTATGAGTTCAATGAAAGTGATAAGTGACATTGATAGTTATAGTGAGAATGAAGAAAATAACCAAGCAGATACCAATGAAGTTCTTTCGTCAACTGAGGATGAAGATACTGAAGAAGTTTGGAATGATGTGCTAACAAATCACATAATGCAAGACCTGAACAGTAGACCTCTTCCTGTTTCAACCAATCAATAAAACAAACCAAGCGGAGTTGCTGAATCACTTTTGTTTTGGTTGGCCTATTTCCTCCTATTATGGAAATTATTGGGATTAGAGGTATCACACAGTGTAATCACCCAGATCATCATCGCTTTTCCTGGATCTACATATATGCTTAGGCAGATTTTGATGGTTGATAGAGATGAGTTTAACAAATTTGTAGTATGTCCAAAATTCCACAAGCTATATGAGTACAATTAATCATAGAGAAGTGGCAAAAGTTTGTTCTGGATCCCAATAGAAAAGAGGAAAAGGTTGCATGTGATGCTGCCATACTCTAGAAAGTCCAGCTAACAAATGGAAAAAGCTGTTTTTATCCCATAAAATATTGCTGTTTTAATAGCATGATCAATGCCTTGGAATGTCTGCTTCAGAGGGGAGGGTTTGTTGATAAATGTGAACACTGGAGAAACAGACAAATGGATGACGACGAAATGGCTGATGTATATGATGGTTTATTATGGAAAGATTTTATTACAATGGATGGGAAGAACTTCCTTAAAGAGTTTCGAAATTATGAATTGATGCTTAACTTTGATTTCCTCCAGCCAATGAAAAGAAGAAAGGACTACGCAGTAGGGTTTTTTTATTTAGTAATACTAAATTTACTGGCTGTTATACTGCGGAACAATGGAAAAAATGGAAATTATTATATTCACTGTTCTGCTTAAAGGGAATTTTGCCTGATGCTGATTTCAAATGCTGGCAAACATTTGTACTTGCATGCAAGTATGTTTGTCAGACACCTATTTCTAGAGCAGATGTTGACATTTGTTATGGTTTATTTTTCAAATTTTGCAAAGAAATTGAAATGTTGTATGGGAAAGAAATTGTACACCAACATGCACCTGCATTGCCATTTAAAATATGTCATATTGCACCATGGGCCAACAGCAAGTTTTTGGTGTTTTAGCTTTAAACGCTACAATGAGATTTTACGCAGCATACCAACAAACAAAATATTCCTGGATGTCCAATTGATGAGTAGATTCAAGATGGATAATTTTTTCCAAAGGGAAAGAACTACCGAATCTATTGCAAGATGATCTGGTTCATTTAAACTCTGAAAGCAAGAAAGCAAAGGAGAGTACCTGGGCAGAAGATTCTGACTGGGAAATCAAGTTGACCGTCCATAGTCTTGCAGTCAAATCACGAATCATTGAAGGAAGTGTATGGAGTAATATGTCAGGAGTTTTTAACCCTGAGAATTACAAACTAAGCATATAGGATCCAGATGATGCCAAACTTCTTCTTGAACTATATAGGATTATCTATCCTGATGGCTAGCAGATTAATATTGCAAGTCAAATGAGCTTGCTTGTTCACAAGTTTGGATCTGTGACAATTGGTTACTACAATATTTGGTTCAAAGATGGAAGCAAGGAGAATACGCTCTGGGCGTATCCTGGCTCCATGGACTGAAAATTGTGGAGTTGTGAACAAAGAAACATTTTCTCTAACTCTTGGTGCAGTGACATATTATTTCAGTCATTCACTTGAAATAGGATCTGTTTGTTCAAAACATGTTTTTGCATGTGTTAAGTGGTATCAACCAGCAGAAGATAGAGGTCAAATTGGTAATCCAGTGCAAGTTTGGTCTTCACAATATCAAGGAACTGTTTGCGAATCCTTTATGCCTGTTCAGAGAATACATTCTCATTTTGCAATGGCAAAGCATTCTAGCAATACCATTGCCGTATCGCCAATTATGCGAAAAGCATTGTTGTAGCCCTACAGTCATTGGTAGTGGGCAACAACGGATTGATTTTGAAACAAATAAATTATTATGGTTTCTGTTACAGAACATGTAGGAAATGATGACACAGTACATTAAGGATTTTAGGCTACACATCTTGTAACAGGGTCTAGATGGGCCGTTTACACTTCAAATATTCCTGATATATACACTTAGCTTATTTGATTGATATGATGATAATGGATACAGTTCCATAGACTATTAGAGGATTATACATTACAGTATGTGAGGGTGTTATAAACAGTACTTTAACAGTAAATAGTGTGCAATAATGTTAAGTATTATTGGTTCATGTACCAAATACATGTAATGAAGCTAGGTTTGGACCTGATAGTGATTTTACTATAAAATACCATTTATGATATTTATATAATACTACTTGTAAATACTATATAAATGGAGTATTATTTACCAGGATGATCAAACAGGTTTATTATACTTGCTTCCCAATGCAGATCAGTTTTTCTAACATGGCTTTCATAGTTCTTTACAGCCACCTGAATTCCTTTGTATTGCCTTTTGTTACATATCCCAAAAGTACCCTTTCCAAGAAAGGAATCTATTTCACAGGTATGCAGGTTCTTTATGTCAATGTTTTTAGGAACTCTAATAAAATTAATATACTCTAAGAAATATGGGTAGAGGTGAAATAATTTAGGGTGAAATAATAAATATTTTCAATAATACAGTATAAACTTTTCAAAAGAACTCTTTTTCTGACCGCTTTCTGTGATTTTTCACCACTGCCAGTACTATTTATCACTTGTGCTGCTGAGATCTGTCCCAACTCCCCTCCAATGCCCAGTTTTTTTAATTTGATCTTACATTCATCCAAACAAACAATACTAACCCAAGCAAAATTTCTTGAAATTGTGTTGTATTTTTCAGTGATTTTCGTTTTCAAGATTATGTACCAGATACAAACATACAACTGACCACATTTGTTATTTGTTTTGTTTTGTTTTGTTTCGTTTTGTTTAAATTTTATTTTTAATGAGTTGGGCCAAAGGCAACACAGGTTCAGGCTTAGGCTGCCTTGAAGCAAAAACCCTCGAGGAGGGCCATACTACGCCAAAAAGGACAAATATGGCAGGTCCCGCAAATTTTACCTCAAAAGTACAGACAATTGTGTGTGCTACTGTATTGTGGCTTCACAAGGGCCCTTTCAAAGGAAGAGGTTACGGTAGATGGGATGACTCTGTTGGACCTTTTCCAATGATGGCTACTTCGTACAGGTATATAAATATGCCTAGGTTTACAATAGCGTCAGGACATAACATCAATCCTAACCATAACCCTACCATTAAGAAACTTGATAACCCCTAACTCTTACATTAACCCTTTATTACCGAGGAAGTCTCCAAATGACGAGTAAAATCGTCTGGCGTTAGTCAGAGTAAAATACTCTGTCGTTAGCCAGAGTAAAATACTCTGTTGTTAGCCAGAGTAAAATACTAAAGGCACTCTTGGGTATGAAAGGGTTAATCGAGATAGTTTCTTAACCCTTTATTACCCAGGAGGTCTCCAATTGACGAGTAAAATATCGGCTCTTACTTCGTCTACAGGACACAGCATTTTGTATGAGTAAAATGGTAGTTAGCACTGTATAGAACTGCCTATAGAACTGCCATTTATGTTTGGAAGAAAAATTTTGTATTTTAAAAGAAAAAAATAAGAATAGTTTACTCAACAAAAGAGCGGAAATAATTTCACAGTGTCGTCATCGTAATAAATTTCGCGCAATCAACGCAAACAAAGCCATGACCTCATGCTTTGTCCCCCACATACGCCCCCACTTTCCGGCAGAAAGCCTATAAATAAGCGGTCATCCCTTTCGATATTGTCACTGCCTGAAGATTCTTTTACAGATGAAACAAGTTGTAGCAGACCAGTTTTGAGGTAAGCGAAAATCTATTATTTGCTCTAACTATATGTTGTTGAGCACTCTTTGCATTTCGTAGACCAAAACCTACACGTATATATATATATATATATATATATATATATATATATATATATATATATATATATATATATATATATATATATATATATATATATATATAAATATATATATATATATATATATATATATATATATATATATATATATATATATATACGTGTAGGTTTTTGGTCTACGAAATGCAAAGAGTGCTCAACAACATATAGTTAGAGCAAATAATAGATTTTCGCTTACCTCAAAACTGGTCTGCTACAACTTGTTTCATCTGTAAAAAGAAGAACTGCCTGAAGATTCTTTTTACAGATGAAACAAGTTGTAGCAGACCAGTTTTGAGGTAAGCGAAAATATATATATATATATATATATATATATATATATATATATATATATATATATATATATATATATATATATATATATATATATATATATATATATATATATATATATATATATATATATATATATATATATATATATATATATATATATATATATATATATATATATATATATATATATATATATATGTATATATATATATATATATATATATACATGACTTAATAATAATTTGAAGCTGATCTAGATAAAAAAACTTTATACAGAATTTTCGGCTACAGACTGTCAGCCTTCCTCAGTGACTAAAAAGCGCTATATTTACATAAAACGTTAAAACTTAGTGCATTTATACATTCTCAAAGCTATTAGTGTACCTATGGGATTTGGACAACTTTGGACAAAGACGCAATCAACGAGAGAAAATAATTTCCAACGAACTATATGTTAATATTACTAATCGTTGTACGAAAATAGAAGAACTAGATACTTTAGTTTGATTGACAGTCTCGTTTAGAAGAACACGCCCTATAATATATTTTGTTGATATGTGACCTATACCAAGTTCACTGTATCATATTATTCTTCGTGTGTTGACGTGTTGTTACTGTATTAAAAGATGTCGCAATGAATCCAATATGTAGTATTGCAAATGAATATTAAACAGGTTATGAGCCCAGGATGAATAGGATGTGGTTCAAACGACTCTAAATAACTACGGAGCTTGCGTTGATCAACTGAAGTCTGAAGTGTCTTGTAAAGAAAACAACGCTACGTGTTTTTTGGCATGGCTTCAAGTGGAGAAGAAACGGCGCTATTTCGCATCGCGAAATTCAAAGGAGAGAATTTCCACTTGTGGAAATTCAAGATGCAAATGATTCTTGAAGAAAAGGATCTATGGGGCATTGTGTCTGGCGATGAGGTAGAACCTGTCGAAGAAGGAACTACTGAAACTCAGCGACAGAAATTCAAGAAACGTGTCCGAAAAGCACTAGCAACGATTTGTTTATCTCTGGGAGATGAGCAACTATCGTTAGTGCGAACGGCGAAGACGGCAAAGCAAGCCTGGTCTAAACTGGAAAACCACTTTGAAGTAAAATCTTTGGCGAATAAGTTATTTCTGCGCAAGGAATATTTCACAGCGTCTATGGCAGATGGTGATACGATGACAGAGCACATAAACAAGTTGAAAACCTTTACACAACAGCTAGAGGCAGTAGGAGCTCCAATTTCCGAAGAAGATCAAGTTGCGACATTGTTATGTATTCTTCCTGATTCGTATAACAATTTAATCACAGCCCTGGAGTCTCGTGTTGGTGAATTAAATTTAGAGTTTGTGATTGCAGGATTGCTACATGAAGAGCACAAGCGCAAGGAAAATTTACTTCCTGTTGATGAAACAGAGAAAGTCCTCTTCACGTCTAAAGATAAACAACATGGAAAGCCCAAGATAAAGAAGAAGGGAAAATTCTACAATTGCGGGATACAAGGCCATTGGGCTAGAGATTGTAGAAAGCCAAAGAAAGTTAAACAAGACGGATGCAAAGAAAACCCAGTAAATATACAACATGTACGGCCACTAGTGAGGAACAACACACCTTATTTTGGACTTCACCAAGCGAAATCGAAGGAAATAATTCGACGTGGTACATAGATTCTGGCGCTTCTCAACATATGACATATGAGAAAGAATCGATGGTGGATTACGTTGAATTTGCTACACCTGAAAAGGTACGTTTAGGTGACAACCGAGAAGTAGAAGCACTCGGAAAGGGATCTGTTTGGTTAAAAGTGAAAGCTGGAGAAAGGTACAAGCAAGCCGAATTAGCGGATGTATTGTATGTACCATATTTAGCCAAAAACTTATTTTCGGTTAGTGCTATCACCAAAAGAGGTATCTACATGTCGTTTAATGGACAAAACTGTCTCATTGTTGACAAGTATGGAAATGTGTTGGGTTCTGGCAAGATGAAAGGTAATCTGTTTTTTCTCGATTCGTCTCGAATGAAGAAAAGCTCACACAAAGCAAATGCAGCTTCCCAAGAGAACTCAGAGCATTTATGGCACCAAAGATATGGACATCTGAACTTAAATAATTTGAGAATGTTGCAAGAAAAGAAGCTGGTTGAAGGTCTGAAATTCCAATCTTCGGAACAATCAGTATTATGTGAAGGCTGTGTAAAAGGCAAGCAGAAAAGAACGTCATTTCCGAAAGAACAAGCAACTCGAGCGAAGGAGATCTTGGAGATTGTACACACCGATATTTGTGGTCCAATGCAAACAACAAGTCTGGGAGGTAACCGTTACTTTGTAACATTCATTGACGATAAGTCAAGATTTACTTCCATCTACTTCATAAAGAATAAAGATCAAGTGTTTGAAAAATTCAAAGACCAATGGTCACGACTGCTACAGGAAAGAAGATTCAAATCCTACGCTCAGACAATGGTGGAGAGTACACTTCCAAAGTATTCACTGATTATCTCATCAAGAAAGGAATTCAGAGGCAACTGAGCATCCCAATAACACCTCAGCAGAATGGAGTTGCTGAGAGAATGAACAGAACCATTCAAGAATCTGCAAGATCCATGATACATAATGCTGGACTTCACAATAGATTTTGGGGTGAAGCAGTGCTAACAGCTGTTATCGTTCGAAATCGTAGTCCTACAGTTTCAGTGGACTATATGACCCCGTATGAATGTTTCATGGACAAGAAACCAGATGTGTCAAATTTGAAGGTTTTCGGATGCAAGGCAAACATGCATATTCACAAAGAAACGAGAAAGAAGTGGAAATCCTAAATCAAGAAAGTGTATCTTCATAGGATACAGCATCCAAAGCAAGACATATAAGTTTTGGGATCCCAAAGCAAGAAGAGTGTATATATCAAGAGATGTCCTATTTGTAGAGGATGACTTGATGGTCGCATCAGAGCACCACAAGAATCTACAACAGTTTTACCTACAAATGTCAACAAAGAAGATGAGTTGCAAGATGAAGAAAGGCCAGTAATGGAAGATGAGCAAAGTGCAACTAACAGCAACCATCATGAAGAATTTGACCAACAAGAAGTTCACCAGCATGAAGTAGAATTGCCACGCCGTTCAGAGCGAAATACAAGACCGCCCTACAGGGATGGTACAATAACTGGTGATTGGTGGAAATATAAAGATATGGAATGTGGTAATGCTGAGCTGATAATTTCTGAAGAGCCCACAACAGTTAAAGAAGCCTTATCGTCACCTGACCAAGTACAATGGAAAGAAGCTCTTGATGAAGAATACTCATCACTTGTCAAGAATAACACTTGGACTCTTGTAAATCTTCCTGAAGGATGCAATCTTGTTGATTGCAAGTGGGTTTTCATAGTAAAATATCAAGCAGATGGATCTGTTGAACGACACAAAGCTCGTCTTGTTGCCAAGGGATATTCCCAAGTAGCTGGTGTCGACTACGAAGAAACGTTTTTACTGTGGCACGTTACACATCGATTCGCACAGTCATTGCGATTGCAAATCAGTTGGATCTAGAGATTCATCAAATGGATGTTTCAACAGCATTCTCAATGGAAACTTGGAAGAAGAAATCTACATGAGCCAACCTGAAGGCTATATCCAGAAAGAAAAGGAACATCTGGTTTACAAGTTGAATAAGAGTATCTATGGTCTAAAACAAGCATCCAGATGTTGGTTCAACACAATTGATCAATTCCTTAAGAATTCTGGGTACAAGCAATCCTAGTCAGATCATTGCCTGTATACAAAGCAAGAGGGAGATGATTTCATGCTCTTGGCCTTATATGTTGATGATTTGTTATTAGCCACTAACAGCAAGAAGATGTTGCACAAAGAGAAAGAAGCACTGAAGAACCAATTTGAAATGAAAGATCTTGAAGAAGTTCATTACTGCCTAGGAATCCAGATTGAACGTGATCGAAGCAAGAAACTCATGCTGCTACATCAGACCAATTACCTCATCAAACTGCTGAAACGATTTGGAATGGAAAATTGTAAACCCACATATACTCCTCTTGACCAAGGCACCAAATTGTTACCAAATGAAGGAGATCCAGTGGAAAAGAGCAAGTATCAAGCAATGATTGGAGGTTTAACTTATGCGGTCACTGGCACAAGACCTGATTTGGCACAAGCTGTAGGAGAAGTTGGTCAATTCTTTTCAAATCCAGGACATGAACATTGGAAAGCAGCAAAGCGAATTATACGTTACATTAAAGGAACGATGGATTATGGAGTTAGATTCGATGGTTCTAAGCAAGATACTGTACAAGTAACTGGATTCGTTGATGCTGATTGGGGAAGTGATCCAAATGGATGGAAATCTCGATCAGGATATTTGTTTTCCATTTGTGGCGGTGTAATCAGTTGGTCCAGTAAAAGACAAAGAACTGTAGCTCTTTCGTGAATTATGAACATTACTAATGAATTAGTGAGTGTTTAGTAGGTTTAATTACCTAATTATATACTCCTTCATTTTCGAGAGGGAGTGTTAATATTACTAATCGTTGTACGAAAATAGAAGCACTAGATACTTTAGTTTGATTGACAGTCTCGTTTAGAAGAACACGCCCTATAATATCTTTTGTTGATATGTGACCTTCACCAAGTTCACTGTATCGTATTATTCTTCGTGTGTTGACGTGTTGTTACTGTATTAAAAGATGTCGCAATGAATCCAATATGTAGTATTGCAAATGAATATTAAACACTATACGCCGCTGCTCAAATCCCATAGGTACACTAATAGCTTTGATGTATAAATGCACTAAGTTTTAACGTTTTATGTAAATATAGCGCTTTTTAGTCACCGAGGAAGGCTGACAGTCTGTAGCCGAAAATTCTGTATAAAGTTTTTTATCTAGATTAGCTTCTAATTATTATTAAATCATGATGTCTACTGACCGCCAAACTTTTTGACGCTTGAAGATTACCAGATTCTAAAGAACTTGAAAGAGGACACGATCATTGTCATCATCAAGCCAGATGAAGGAAATAATATCATTTTGGTAGACAGAAATGTTTACAATAGCAATATGATGCATATTCTGGCCGATAATTATAATTTAAACGGTTTCCATCCGACCACCTATAATATTATTAATAATAATAAAATACCTATTTTTACAGGGTAACCTTGTCAGAAAATATCCATTCTGTTATCAATAAGGGACCTTATTACTTCTACAAAACATCACAACATATATATAATAACACAACATATATATATATATATATATATATATATAATATATATATATATATATATATATATATATATATATATATATATATATATATATATATATATATATATATATATATATATATATATATATATATATATATATATATATATATATATATATATATATATATATATATATATATATATAATATATATATATATATATATATATATATATATATATATATATATATATATATATATATATATATATATATATATAATATATATATATATATATATATATATATATATATATATATATATATATATATATATATATATATATATATATATATATATATATATATATATATATAATATATATATATATATATATATATATATATATATATATAAATATATATATATATATATATATATATAATATATATATATATATATATATATATAAATATATATATATATATATATATATATATATATATATATATATATATATATATATATATATATATATATATATAATATATATAT
>JAYKKM010000235.1:67500-107500 GCA_035772405.1 Chrysogorgia sp. JL179-B06
CCTCTCACACTAAGCAATCCATCCCTTACTCTCAATTCTTGCGTCTTCGCCGCTTATGTAGCGACGACCAAGATTTTCATGCCAAATCAATGGAAATGAGATCTTTTTTTTGTCCAACGTGGTTACCCTACCAACCTTTTAGACCACGCCGTTCAGAAAGCTTTTCTCGTCCCCCGTTTAGACGCCCTTGAACCATCTGTGGAACGAGTTTCAAACAATAAAATTCCTTTAGTTCTAACATTTCATCCTTTCAATTTTAAAGTTAAAAATATTATTAATCGGAATTTTCACATTTTACAAAATGATCCTGAGACGTCAGCCATTTTCACCGACAACCCTTTGGTATCTTTTCGCCGTAATAAAAAACATTCGTGACTCCTTAGTACATAGTGCCCTTAAACAAAATACCTCGGCACCAGCGGGAACATTTTCTTGCGGCCGTTCCCGCTGTAACACATGCCCTTTTCTCAATCACACTACAGTTATTACTGTGCCAAAATTCTACCACACAATCCGTCATGATTTTTCATGCACGTCCACCAACATAATGTATTGCATTTCTTGCAATAAATGCCCTAAAATCTACATCGGTGAAACTGGGCGACGCCTTTCAGACAGGTGTGCTGAACATCTTGGTTCCGTGAGGATCAATGATGGTGACAAACCTGTAGCCCGCCATTTCAACAGCTCTAACCATTTGGTTTCAGACATGAAAGTCTGTGCCATCCTTCCCATCTCCGGTGTCAACGATAACCGCAAGCGGCAAGAGAAGCGTCTCATTTTTAAATTTGGCACCACACATCCTCTTGGTCTTAACGAACGTTTTTCTTTTATTTAATTTCCTTATAGTTTTTTGTAGTACTCTGTGAAGTATTAGCCAATCAGAACTGTTATATTTCTTTCGTTAACCAATTATATTTGTATAGATCACTAATGACGTAATTAAACATGATTTTTCATTTGTTGATGATTTTTTACCCCGTAATTTTCCTCTCTTCAAAAGCGCTGTCCACTTGACGATTTAAGAATGTTAAAGTTCGGAAAATGTAGTATTTGATGTATAAAACAAATAGATTACATTTTTCCGTGCGTGTGTACTGTAATAGATGCACAGAAGACGTCATAGCGTGTAAAGAACAAAAGTCGCGACACTCTCCCCGGCGGCTTGTGTCGTACTTTGTGGTTCTTTACACACTATGACGTCATCTGTGCATCTACATATTACAGTACACACGCACGGAGAAATGTAATATATTTGTTAAATATATATATATATATATATATATATATATATATATATATATATATATATATATATATATATATATATATATATATATATATATATATATATATATATAAATATATATATATATATTATATATATATATATATATATATATATATATATATATATATATATATATATATATATATATATATATATATATATATATATATATATATATATATAATATATATATATATAAATATATATATATATACTAAAGACTATTTGAAACAAAATAGTCACGAAGTTGGCGTAAAGGAAAAGAGCGCTCAATACCATAGTAGGTAGAGCGTAATCAAACAATAAAGGTTTGAATGTTTTTGTAGCTACTCCGAGTTTCACGCTATTGCGATCATCAGGCAACTGACAGATATAATTCATTATTCAATGTTAAATACTATGGATATATGTCTAATTGGGTGTTAAGTTACATGTCTGCAGTTATTATATATAATATATATATATATATATATATATATAATATATATATATATATATATATATATATATATATATATATATATATATATATATATATATATATATATATATATATATATATATATATTATATATATATATATATATATATATATATATATATAAATATATATATATATATATATATATATATATATATATATATATATATATATATATATATATATATATATATATATATATATATACTCTCACATATCAATTAATTATTATTAAAGCCCTCTGTATGCAAGAGGTTGTGTATTGCTTTGCTACTTTGGGAAGCGCGATCGAGAGGCCTTTCTACACATTATGGTTAGATGCGATGTCTGCTTGTTGGTGTTCAGTGAAAGCGGCGAATTTACTATGTATATGGAAAAATCACCGACTGTTCTGACCGTGTCTCATTAGCTCAAAGGTCAGAGCGCCGAAAAGTTGATTCGGAGACCAGTATTTGATTCCAGGTTGGGGCAATCACTTTTTCCATATATGTATTTAACAATATTAAATTCTCTCACATATCAATTAATTATTATTAAAGCCCTCTGTATTTGGGAAATGCGATCGAGAGGCCTTTCTACACATTATGGTTAGATGCGATGAATGCTTGTTGGTGTTAAGTGAAAGCGGCGAATTTACTATGTATATGGAAAAATCACCGACTGTTCTGACCGTATCTCATTAGCTCAAAGGTCAGAGCGCCGAAACGTTGTCAGAGCGCCGAAACGTTGATTTGAAGACCAGTATTTGATTCCCGATTGGGCAGTCACTTTTTCCATATATCTATTTGACAATGTTAAATCCTCTCACATATCAATTAAATATATATATATATATATATATATATAATATATATATATATATATATATATATATATATATATATATATATATATATATATATATATATATATATATATATTATATATATATATATAATATATATATATATATATATATATATATATATATATATATATATATATATATATATATATATATATATATAATATATATATATATATATATATATATATATATATATATATATATATATATATATAAATATATATATATATATATATATATATATATATATATAAATATATATATATATATATATATATATATAAAAGTAGAGTGCTGCGTAGACAGTGTTTTGAATATATAGCAAAGTGAAAAGGTGGTAAACTGCCAATAATTTAGTGACGAGATACTGACGTTTCGAGCGGAGCCCTTCATCAGAGTTACTCTGATGAAGGGCTCCGCTCGAAACGTCAGTATCTCGTCACTAAATTATTGGCAGTTTACCACCTTTTCACTTTGCTATATATATATATATATATATATATATATATATATATATATATATATATATATATATATATATATATATATATATATATATATATATATATATATATATAAATAATATTTAAACTGCTTAAGTTGTTCGAAAAACAACAAAAAACGACGTACGTTTATTCCCCTCTATATCCCTTACAAAAAAAACCTATAGGAATTCCTATAGGAACTTAACTATAAATTCCAATAGGATCCTATTGGAAATTGGCCGTGACCCTATAGGATCCTATAGGAATTCCTATAGGAATTCCTATAGGATCCTATAGGAATTCCTATAGGATCCTATACAAAATCCATATTGGAGATACTAGGTATATACGGTAGATATCCTGCCAATTACACAAATTGAAAAGCAAGAATTGAGACAAAAATGTTAGCTAAAAAATGATTTATTCAATTAATTTCTACAGGAATAAAAACTTACATTTTCAATAAAGTTAATTGATAACTCCAGTAAAAAATCCCATTTTGATAAACAACCTTAGGGAAACCCATACTTAATTGGCCCGGTTGGAGTTTGAACTGCCATGACCTTATATAGTATAATATATGGTATGTATACTAGTCTGACGCTCTACTGCTTGAGCTACAAGTCAAGTTGGAAGCAGGTGGATGCTGGTACTTGGGTTTATAATATTTTGAAATTATACATCAAGACATTTCTACAACAGTATAACAAATTCACAAGTGTAAATAGAAATGCAAATGACTATTGTTGTTTTAGCCTGATGTTAATTCAGCATACATTATTATTTCACTGATAAAGATGATGCTCTCATATTAGTGACCATATTATATGGTCATTAATATGAGAGCATCATGTTCATTCAGTGATATATGCTCTAGTATTTGATAATTAAATACATTCATAATAATGGTCATAGGTATATTGTGGTACTTCAGGAAAATACTGGTTTTTATTTCAAGATGTTAATTTTTAATGACAAGTGAACACTGAGTTTGCTTATATGGTATACAAGCTGGTATGTTTCAAGCAAATGCCCTTTGTCAAAGAGATGTTTTCTGTGATGAAGGACCTTTTATATTTTGATTTGTGTAAGCAAATTCAATGTTCTCTTGTCATTAAAACAAGTATTTTCCTGAAGTACCATAACACACCTATTACCATTCTTATTGCACACTTTTATTGTACTATTGAGTTTGCTTGAAATACATGCTTACTTTTAGTCTAATAAAAGTTTGAAAACTACAGGTCTACATAATAAAATCTATGTTGTTTGTCACATAGACTAAATGTCACTTTTATAATGTTTATATGCTTTGAGCATCCCATTAAAAGGGGCAGCAATGTCTTGTGGCATTCATCCCTATCTTGTTTTGCTTTGGATAGTCAAAATCTAACAGGTAGAAAGATGCCAAAAACCCCACAGTAGCTTCTTTCATATCTCTAACATCAGTTTTGAATAAGATCCTTTTTTCCACAATTACATATACAAAATATTTATCAAATACCAGCACTGGTACATTCCCCACTTGTTTTGTACTCCATGTATCTAATCTGGATCTTCATAATCCTTAAAAGAAACAAATATATTTTAATATCATACAATGTCTAGGAATGAGTTGTGTTAGAACCTGGATGGAAAACAAAACTAACTACTTTTCCAAACGTGCAGACATTAAATGTTTTGTTATATTATATCAATCTATTCAGACAACAAAGCATCACAAAACAACTTATCCAGTACCGTACTAATTAAAATTTGTCCATTTTTTAAACACAATTTTGTTGAAGGGACAGTAAGATGAAAATCACCCCAATTTTGCATTTTGCTTAGAAGTACTCTCAAAATGATGACGAATAGCATGCTGGCTTGTTGTCAATATCTCATCTTATTGTAGAAATATCCTAGTTTTTGAAAGATGCAAATGAGATACCTTGCAACATAAATCTGCACAAAAAGAAAAACTAAATGAGTAACACAGTGATGGATCCAGCTTGATCATGTAGGGAGTGCTAGTGAAGTGAGATTCTGAGGCGCCCAGCATGACCGAGGCAGGGTGGAGTGCCCCTGAGGCAGCTACAGCAGGGGTCTGGTGGAGCAAAGCCCACCAGAAAATTTTTTTATACCTATTAATACCTATGAATAATATGATAGCTAATATATGAATCATAGGGGGCTTTCCATTCACACGGTCAGACTGGTTAGTCTGGTCAGAATGGACCTCCTCTTGATTAGGCCCAAATTTTCCGGGCAGACCAGCCGCACTCCTCAAACGTATTGTGTTCCATTTAGCAAAATATTGCCGGACAGACCGGTCTGACCGTGTCATTGGAAAGCCCCAATATATCTACTGTATGAATCATATGATAGCTATGATACCTAAAAACTGGATTTGACAAAGCAATTGGCACCCTCCTGCATCCCATTGGCCAAGGCCAGGGGGTGCATACCCCCCTGGAAATCCATCACTGGAGTAATATACCTAGTATACTTAGGATTCTCTCTCAAGGCATCTCATTTGCATTTAAAGAAAATATTGACCAAGCCAGAACACCATTCTTCCTTATTTAATAATGTGAATAAAGTACAGTTTTAGATGGTAATTTAACATAAATAATGGTAGGCTGAAAACCAAGGTGAGATGATCTAACCATTGAGTCTAGGATGGAGTACCGTACTGCTACATGTTAATGTTTTAAATTTGTCAGAGTGTACACAGTCTTTGACAAACTTAAAACATAAACAGGTACCCCCCAGTCAAGGAGTTGGTGAAGTCGGTGTCAAATTATTTAAAAATCATACAGATTTTTGAAGGTATATACAGTACTTTATGTATATGCTCTTTCACAAGCATAATAAAAAATTTATTAGTTGATAAAATAAACTCAAACTTACCAAAATAAGGTAAATAAATTTTTGCAGCTGCTCTTATCTTAGTTTTATTTAAGCAGGAATGGCAACTTCATCTAGAAACAACCTAATTAAAATACAGAATTAGATAATGGTTGCAACCACTCAACCAATCCATGTCGAGTATTCCACTGCTCTATACCCATAGTGCTTTAATTCATGATGAGACAGGTTAATAGTGAACTCTACTGTATATAGTATATAGAGTAGAGTCCACTGAAAGATCTTTTGTTTTCTTTTGTCATAGCACAGTGGATTCTATATACTGTAGAGTTCACTAATGAATTCAATAAGTCAATGATGTGCGAGGCAAAAAATAAATAGTAACAGTATAGTTGCGGTTTCAACCATTCTCTAAGACTGTTAGATAATGATCCCTTGTGCTCTATGGGATACAGAGTCCCTCGAATTAGATAGAAGTCCACTCGGGGCCTTCTAACTACTGTAATTCTTGGGATTCTATATCCCATAGAACACTTGTGACCATTATCTAACCTATACTTAATGTTACAATATTATAAGTCTCATTAAACTATCTTGTTATTCAAATATATACAGTAGTGATTATTATTAGTATTACGATACATGATGATCGTCAAGTTCAAATCCTCAGAAAATGAATCCCAGACAGTTTCCTAAGTATTACTGGTATATAGTGAATTTTGCATATGCAGTGAATATAGCAATCAAACCAGTATATCATTGTGACCTTCGATCTCCATGAGAATTTTGATATTAGAGCGTGTCACAGGCAATCAGAAGGTTACAGGTTCAATCCCTGTCTGGGATATTTTCTAAAGATTTGAGCTTGACAATCATCCATGTATCGTCTAAGCTGGTTCACTTGGTACTTTGTTTGCCACCTGCATTTTAATTCCATGAAAAATCAAAAATCTATAACTACTTGACAACCGGTATGCAATATCACATGAAGAAATATTTTGAGTAATGCCAAATGTTTGGTAGTTGATTTATACATAAAAATTATGATAACACTTCTAAAACCAATGGCATTACTCTCTGAATTTGTGCTTTTCAGCAAGGATTTAAATGATCCTTAGAAATTCCCTTTTGAATTGATGGTTGTTCATACTTAATCATTATCACAAACAAATAAAAGGTTATATAAACGGTTATTCCCGATAAATATTTGTATAACATACCGTTTTGTTTCCTGAGACCAGATAAAGGATGGGCTTTCTCGATCATTCAAATTATTTTGATTAATAGACACTTGATTATCCACATTTCAATTGAAAAATAACTCTTCTCACACCATGGAATACTCTAAGACGAAGGTTTTGATAAGATAAGTTCAGGACAACTATTTGATTTGCTTCAAACGTTCAGATGCATTTAGGAGCAATATAATATATTTATAGTAGATCATAGTGAGACTTACCTTCGTCTTCGAACTTTGCTGAAAGGCTGAAAACGCATCACTGCCGTATTTACCCTCACAGCCAGTCTTTTGTAAGATCGACGAATAATTGATGATCAGCCACTTCTTTAGAATTGGTAACACAAAAAGCAATAAAGAATCCAAGACACAAACCAGCTTATAAGTACGTGTTTCAATGGCGACCACGAGAGATTCAAAATTTCAAATATGGCGCAGCAACATTAACTCGCTAGGACCTCTGGGAAATGTCCATATACCCTTCACCAATCCCTTCACAATCCCTATACTTCCCTGCAATCCCAGCCAAAACATTGCTAAAGATGCCACAGAAGGCTACTGTGGAGGAGGCTAGTAGAAATTATATATAATATCAGCATAATGTCAAGTTGAGCGAGCCAGTGTATCTTGCTGGTTTATAAAGCTCTCCGGTGAGGGGGAAGGGATTGCCAAGACGACTCCGCCGCGTTTGCGCAATGTTTATTCACTTTCAGTTATATACCGGCGGTAATGAGTATATTGAAATTGACTAAGAAACATGCTATTGTTACAAGTAAATTTCATTGTCGGTAATATTATTCTTGTCATCTTGATAAGAAATTCATATTTAATCTTGGTTAATTATTGATAAGAAAATATTTTCTCGTTTTAAGTAAAATCGATTTGTTTTTGTGTATAAATATATATTCTATTTATCTGGGTAGGCTTTTACTTAATAAATGACAAAATATATAATAATTACATGATCAGGTTTTCTTATTTCATGAATTTTTATTATCTCAAAATAATTGTTTTTATGGAAAATTCTTATCTTTTTTAACATATTGTTTTTCTTGTAAATAAAATAATTTTCTTATTTCAAGAAAATATTTTGTTTAATAGTTTAAGAAAAAGGAAAATATTTCTTACTTTAAGAATTGTTTTTCTTATCAAGAAAATCATTTTCTTATTTTCAGAAATTGGAAAATCTCATTTCTTGCAATACAAAATATTTCTTATTTTAAGAAATTACTTTTTGCTGTGTATTAAAGATGCACAATTAAGTGAGATAGAAAATCGGCCGAAGTCCCGCGTGAAGGTCCGAGACAGCTAGTGAACTGATATATTCTTATAAACCAATGACCAAAATTTTGGGTGAAGCTGCATATAAATCCCGAAATGACATCACAGACTATCGGTAGTAAAATTTGAAATTAAAATCAGCTGTTATTTTCAAAATAAAGCATTATAGCATTATGTTTTAAATTTGGGATATTTATATGAAACATCTGCTAAAATTTTGCTAAAAATATAATTTATGTTCCTATAGGATCCTATAGGAATTCCTATAGGATGGAAATTTT
The DNA here is from genome assembly GCA_035772405.1 of Chrysogorgia sp. JL179-B06. Taxonomy (NCBI): domain Eukaryota; kingdom Metazoa; phylum Cnidaria; class Anthozoa; order Scleralcyonacea; family Chrysogorgiidae; genus Chrysogorgia; species Chrysogorgia sp. JL179-B06. The sequence goes on from JAYKKM010000235.1 coordinate 76,254, forward strand.
CCTATAGGAATTCCGATTCAAATTCCTATAGGAAAGTTTGTTCCTATAGGATCCTATAGGAATTCCTATAGGATCCTATAGGATTTTTTCGTAAGGGATGAACTGTTAAATTGCCAACCGTTTACAAAGTCAATACAGTAGTGCCATGTAGGCTCTCTAAACTAAGTGTTTTCACTGCATACTCCTCTCTGTATTAATTTGTACATAGTCAATTGAGTGTTATTTTCTAAATACCATTCCCTCGCGTAAAATAAATGCAACTTATGTAAATTTTAATTTGTATATGGAAACAGTCCCTCATATATCAGTGATATGCTACCGCGCAACACTGACGTACACACCAGATCTACGAGGCACGGACATATTAATATTGTTTGCCCGCGTTACAAAAGGGAGAATGATGGAGGACGATCTTTCGCAGTTTCTTGTACCAAATCATGGAACAAATTACCCTCCGAACTCTGCAAGAAAGAATCTCTGTTTACTTTTAAGAATTCCTTGAGGAAACGGTTTTTAGATAATTATATTGGTGTTGATCATTTTACATACCTACGTAATTAACTTTTAACTTTTTAGTTAGATCGTTTTTGTATAAATGACAAAATCGATATGTAAATATGTATCCTACTATTTTAATGCTTTTATCTATTTTAATATTTGAGGGCCATTAGTTTGTCAGTTTTCTAACTGTTATATGTTACCCTCTCGAAATAAAGTTGTTATTATTCGACTTCCGACTCATGTGAAGTGGTGCCACCACTGGATTTAAATAACGATTTGTTAGTGAAATATAATAGCCTGGAATCCATAGAAGGTACACAGTTATTCTTTTTCTCGTGTGTTTGAGGGCGATTCGGTAATATAAGCTCATGAGCTGATATTTAAGTGTATATTCAAAGGATTTTGCATATAGGATGTGCGGTCTGCTCATTTTATTCGGTGGGCCAATTCTCGGGACCTATTAACATAATTTAGGGTATTTTAAGCAGATATATAAGAACTAATAGACTACTTACAGATAACGTAATTTTTTTATCGACTTGAACACATTTATAGGAATGACAGATAGCTTGTTGTTTCTCAAATTTCTAAATTGAAAATAAAAATAAAAGCAAAATATTTAACGTAGAATTATAGCATTAAATATTTTAGAGAAATTGTACCTATGTAAGATGATACTGAACACCAACGTCATTCTATTTAGTCTCTTTATAGTATATATCGGTTTCTTCAATGTTCAATTTTCAAATCAGTTTGACGTCTAAACACAAACACGCTGCACGTTGCCCTAGGAACTGGGATACTAGTGTCTCCGGTAAAACATTGTAATTTCCATGCATTAAATAACTGATAGATACTGAGAGAGACAGACAGACAGACAGACAGACAGACAGACAGACAGACAGACAGACAGACAGACAGACAGACAGACAGACAGACAGACAGACAGACAGACAGACAGACAGACAGACAGACAGACAGACAGACAGACAGACAGACAGACAGACAGACAGACAGACAGACAGACAGACAGACAGACAGACAGACAGACAGACAGACAGACAGACAGACAGACAGACAGACAGACAGACAGACAGACAGACAGACAGACAGACAGACAGACAGACAGACAGACAGACAGACAGACAGACAGACAGACAGACAGACAGACAGACAGACAGACAGACAGACAGACAGACAGACAGACAGACAGACAGACATACATACAGACAGACAGACAGACAGACAGACAGACAGACAGACAGACAGACAGACAGACAGACAGACAGACAGACAGACAGACACAGACAGACAGACAGACAGACAGACAGACAGACAGACAGACAGACAGACAGACAGACAGACAGACAGACAGACAGACAGACAGACATAGACATGAGAGACAGAGACATGAGAGACAGGGACATGAGAGACAGGGACATGAGAGACAGAGATATGAGGGACAACAGAGACACGAGATACAGAGACACGAGATACAGAGACATGAGAGACAGAGACATGAGAGACAACAGAGACATGAGAGACAACAGAGACATGAGAGACAACAGAGACATGAGAGACAACAGAGACATGAGTGACAGAGACATGAGAGACAGAGACATGAGAGACAGAGACATGAGAGAAAACAGAGACATGAGTGACAGAGACATGAGAGACAGAGACATGAGAGACAGAGACATGAGAGACAACAGAGACATGAGTGACAGAGACATGAGAGACAGAGACATGAGAGACAGAGACATGAGAGACAGAGACATGAGAGACAACAGAGACACGAGATACAGAGACATGAGAGACAGAGACATGAGAGATAGAGACATGAGATATAGAGACATGAGAGACAGAGACATGAGAGACAGAGACATGAGAGACAGAGACATTACAGACAGAGTCATGAGAGACAGAGACATGAGAGACAGAGACATGAGAGACAGAGACATGAGAGACAGAGACATGAGAGACAGAGATATGAGAGACAGAGACATGAGAGGCAGAGACATGAGAGACAGAGACATGAGAGACAGAGACATGAGAGACAGAGACGGTTGTAGTTGGCGACACATGGTGTTTACTTCAATCGTAGACCCAACGGTACAACAGAGTTTTGTAAACTAAACTTTAGATTAAGAGAGTAATGGTGATATCGTAAAAGCATCGAATGGACTTTAGACAGAGACTCAGTTTTTTTATCGCTTCTTACGCCTGTATTCTAAAAGCGCACTCACACTCACACTCAATGAGGCATGGACGCTCATTCTCAATGAGTGCAACTCACCACTCAATGAGTGTCCACTCACACTCACTGAGTATAATGCTACACTCACACTCCAACCATTCAACGACACCACTCACACTCAAGTGAAGCGCAGAATATGAGTGAAGTGTGAGTGAGAGGTATACGTCCCTTGAGCTGCACTCAGTGACACGTACGTTGTACATAGGGATGCAAAGATGGCGGACAGGTGGCTACGAAGGTTAGAATTCGAAGTACTGGACAATGTCCCAGGAAACAACAGAGACAGGAGAGGACCATATATCTTTGATTATGGGAAATATGACGACGAACAGTTTCGATGCAGATACCGGCTAGCTAAGGCTGGATTTCGCGACTTACTGGATATAATTAGGCCAGAAATATCAGCACACAACGACCGAGGAAAGCCCATTCCCGCAGATATACAACTGCTGTTGACACTCAGGTTCTACGCCGCGGGTACATTCCAGCTAGCATGCGGAGATTTGTGTGAGATATCGCAGCCATCAGCAAGTCGAATAATAAAGCGAGTATCGGAGGCAATCGCACGCTTAAGGAACAATTACATAACATTTCCTGAAGGTGATGGTTTGGATCAAGTGAAACTTGATTTCTGGCGACTGTGTGCATTACCAAATGTTGTGGGTGCAATTGATTGTACACATATCAAAATACTTTGCCCCGGGGGTGCCAATGCTGAACTATTTAGAAATCGTAAAGGATACTTCTCGATAAATGTTCAAGTGGTGTGCGGTCCACATTTAGAAATGTTAAACATTGTCGCTCGTTGGGCAGCTAGGGTACATGATGCCAGAATATTCGACAATAGTCGCATATGTGCACAGTTTGAACGTGGTGATATCTCGGGTATATTACTTGGTGATAGCGGTTATCCATGCCGCCCATATCTAATGACACCAGTAATTGCTCCGCAAACGCGACCGCAACGCAGGTATAATGTTGCGCAGATACGTACACGCAACACAGTGGAACGGATGTTTGGAGTATGGAAACGGCTATTTCCTTGTCTTTCGACGACGCTTCGCATCAAATTGCAAACGTGCTCAACTATAATTGTTGCTACCTCTGTTCTGTACAACTTCATACGACGGCGCAATGACCCCATCGATGAAGCAGACGATGTTCGGCCGGATGGGGACGAAGTATATGACATGCAAGCTGGTGAACGACGTTTGGGCAATGCGGTACGAGACGCCCTGATACTGCAACATGTTACGTAACCTATGAATAACATATTCACATAGATAACGCAATTAATATACATCAACATGGGAGATACGAACAACATGATTGTTGTCGTATTGTGTTATTACATAACTTCATAATGGGAGGAACACGCAATCAAATATACTCGTACAATCATTATGTAGTTTATTAGGTTATGTTTTGTCGTTAATGTTGCTTCCTCGCCCGTGTGTTTGGTTTATGTACTTCCTCTTGTGTGGATTGTATTGACTGTTTCATCATATCCCAATATTGCAGTTCTGCGTCTAGCACCTCCATCTTTCGTTTGTGTGCAATTATTAGATTCCTTTTATTTAAATCCAGCAGTTCCATCTCTGCTTCATGCTGCTGGGTTTGCATCGCCAAGCATCGTGCTTGGGCTGCGGATATTGGTGATTTGTTGGTAAAGGATGGTGCGAGGACAGCGTCAACGACACTCGATGGCAGCAATGCATTTTCGGTCGCTGGAGTGGCTGTACCTGTAGTTGGAACCAGTACATTCGTCTCCTCGTCGTCGCGATCGCTGTCTATACATTTAAAAGCAGATAACGTAAATGCGATGTTATGTACGGATGAGCATGTGTTGTTCCGAAATGTCAAACGAATTGATCTGATTATGCAATTGTACAACACCGGCATGCATAACGCGTTGGCATTGTCTTACCTCTTTCACAATTATCGTCATCAAACATATTACTTAAGCTGTCAATTTGGGCCGGAATGATAGACGCAACGGCCGCAGCTTCATCGTCGTGTTTCGACGTTGAGGGACCGCCACCCGTCAACTTCACACCCTCTTCTCTTTCGCCAGCTGTTTTTTTGCGCGGGCCTTTATATTTTCCCAACACTTCTTTAGCTGCTTCGCATCCCTCTTCTTCACACCGGACTGGGAATTGAATTGTTCGGATAACGTTTCCCACGTGTTATTTTTCTGTTGTATGGTTTTATAATCATTATTTTTATTCTCTAGAAGGTCTTTGTACTTTCGAACTAATTCTGTTAACAGGACCTTTTCCAATGGCGAATAATATTGTCTACCTTCAGCCATATTGATGCGGAACGCCGTACGCATGCATTGACACGTCTACAACAGTGTCACTCGTTTATATACCCTCTATCATTAATTATACATCACGATCACACCCACACTCCAGCAAGTCACACTCGAGTGAGCTCTTTGAATACAAATCAGCCTAATATTTTCAAGGGTGAGTGCTCCCTCGGTGAGTGGCCACTCACACTCATACTCCACTCTCACTCACACTTCAACCCCACTTCAGTGCTCCTCACTGGAATGCCACTCAAGTGTGAGTGTGAGTGAGCTTTTAGAATACAGGCCTTAGTCGGTTCTTCGTTTGTCCACATTGGTTTGTCGTTCTGAATTGTACCGATGTAAAGCTTCTACACTCCGATGTTAAAATTTTCTCCGGCATGCCATTCTCAAAACACGTTTTGCTGTGTCGCTCTTAACGTGCTACTGAGATGAAAAATTCGTTGATCAAATTGTGATTTTATGTAAAAGTATTTTGATTTTGCTTTTGTGATATTTGCGTGAGTGTAGGTTGGAGGTGCATTTGTGCATATCTTGCAAGATGACGACGGTGGAATTATTCTACTTGAATTTGTAAAGAGTATTGGGTATTTTTGGAAATCGGGATCCAACAGGATCAGTTCTGGCAAGACTGATTCTCCAAATCCAGTTCCGGCTGGATTTGAAAATTCTATATCCGGTGTACACTGAAAAACGAGGCATAAATATATATATATATATATAATATATATATATATATATATATATATAATATATATTATATATATATATATATATATATATATATATATATATATATATATATATATATATATATATATATATATATATATATATATATATATATATATATATATATATATATATATATATATATATATATATATATATATATATATATATATATATATATATATATATATATATATATATATATATGCCTTATTTTGACTTGCGGTGATGGCGTCGTCGCGTTTGATGATAGTATTTTTTGAATGTAGAAACTAGAAATACGTTATACGCAACACCCCTCGCATGCTTACTGTTTGAAACTTTTATAGCGTAGTTGCTTATTTACTACTGTAATACAGTACTGTAGTTCTTTTACTTGAATTAGGTAATAGCCCATTTATTTGCAAAACTGAATAGATTTGCAGTGGACAATATCTCTGACAGCTTTGTGTTGTTTGAATTTAATTATTTCATAAGACATCAAAATAAATAGCGCAAACTTTTTAAATTGTTGGGTGCAGTACCTGCACTGAACAGAATAGTGGGGAAGTTTACTGCTGTTTCTACCATCAATCACTAAGAAAGAAATTACAGAAATGTCTCACGCTGTTAATTAAAAATTAATAGAGAAAAATTATTCGAGTCCCGGACATGAATCGAACCTGTAACCTTCTTCTTGTTGGTGACTCTAACCATTGAGCAATCAAGACTCATATGGAGAAAGAAGGTTGCAATGATGGACTGGTTCGATTTATATATGTACTGCCTATGCGGCAGTTACTATTACTGTATCAGCAAGGGCGTCAATCCTGGGGGGGACGGGGGGGATGTATCCCCCCCACTTTTTGACCAATGTATGATTATCCCCTTCTGACTTTCCGCAAACGATGCAGTCATCCCCCCCACTTTCAGACACGGATTTTCGCGCTTGTGTATCAGTAATGCTTGGATGAATATGTTAATTAATTGGAGTAACGCTTGGGTGAATATATGCACTGCTGTAGTGAACATGTTATATATCAATCGAATCAGTACATCATTGTAACTTTAACTTTACATCTGAGTCTCGGTATAGTCAATGGTTAGAGCGTCTGTAAGCAGCAAACAGAAGGTTACAGTTTTGATTCTTGTCCAGAACTCAGAATAATTTTCTGAGGATTAAGGAGCTTGACAATCATCCATGTTTCGTCTGTCTACTCCAAGTTCTCCAACATACACGGCAACAGTGTATATATTAACTGATTAATACATCTAGGCATTATTAATATATGACTTCCACATAGGCAGTACATATATATATATCAATCAAACCAGTACATCATTGTAACCTTCACTGAGTCTCAGTAGCTCAATCGTTAAAGCATCTAACCAGCATTCCGAAAGTTACAGGTTTGATTCCTGTCCAGGACTTATTGTCTGATGATATGAGCTTGACAATCGTCCATGTATCGTCTGTCTAATCTGAGCTCTCCCTTATTCACTACAGCTGTGTACATATTAACACTGACCAGTATCAGTAATGCTTGTTTATACGACAAAAGTGTAGGCCAGGCTCAGGTTGTATAAACATATCAATAGTATGAACTTTCAAATTTTTCCTACTTCATATTTACACTACCACAATTGTGATGGTTCAAGGGCTCAATTTCCAATGGTATATAGTACTAGAAATACGTGTACGTACCAACCCCTCGCCCCATTGAAGAATTCTGTATCTATCTTTGGGATTATGTAACAAAATTGCGAAAGTGTGTATAATCCCATGATACTAAACATACGGAGTTACTTACGTTTTGAGTGCTTTGATTTAATAATCCCAAAGATACACGCTTTTTCAGTGAGTTATTACACAGTGTGACATCGCGGTGAGGATCTGGTCTTTACATATCAAACAAATATTAATCAGTGCAGGTATATTGCACCAAAAAATTAAACACTTTGAGTTATTTAGTTTGATGTCCAATTATATGAAACGATGAAATTCAGAACAACACAAGCTTGATCAGGCTCTCAGAGATACATGTAGTGTCTACTATATGTCCATTCGATTGGCAAAGTAATGGGTTATATCTATTTTTATAAGTCATTATGCAGTGTGATTTTCTATTAAGGGGGGCCAGGAAAAACGTAGGGGCAGCCTAACTGAGGAAAATGAAGACCCAAGAGTACAAATGTTCTAAGGGAGGCCAGGAATTTTGTCAGGGGGGCAGGAATTTTGCCAAGCCCTCCGGCCCCCCTTCTGGCTAAACCTCTGATTTACATATCAAACACATCTTAATATCTAAAGATCTAAGTGAGATTATCATTATGGAAGAGTTGTAAATGCCAATCTCTATAATTAATTATATAGTTCTTTCAAGTAGGAGAGTTTATTTCAAACTGAATTTTTCACTGTATATATATATATATATATATATATATAGCTGCGTAAGACACCAATTGTTTATGATTTAAATAATTAACTTATAAACAGTATTATATCAGCTATGGTTTGTAATGACTCTCATAATATCCAACATAGACTGCAATAATTCACCACATCCCTATAGGTTGTGGATGACCAATGTTGCATGCATACACTGATAATTATTGATAAATATTTTTCTCCACTGGAACACCTCTATTGCTATCATAATATTAATTAACACATGCCATATTTATTCCAATGGTAATTAACCCATGCAATTAGCCTATGCAACAGCAGAGCATGCAACATTATGTATTATCTAAATTATATCAGTTACTTGTTTAACCCATAATGGATGACATGCCATTTGCCTGTTTAATGCATTGTAGCAAGTCAGCTGACACATGTTCAATCCCTAACATTTCCCCTAATACAGCGATACTGCATCAACCTAACCCAATCATAAAATACCATACAATCCCGCTAATAAGCCCCCTAGTTATTGCCCCCTGTTTGTTAACAGACTTCTGATTGAATATTAAGGTAATTAAGCCCACACAGATAAAAGCCCAGCATTGCTTTCCATTAGCACCTTTCCTAACAAAAATAACAAAAAATCAGAGAATAAAAGTAAATAATAATAGATAAAAAGTTAAGGCAACATTCTGTATCTCTCACTACTGATAAATCAATTTGAGGCTGCTACATAACGTGTGTAGCAGGTTTTGCTATATAATACAGGGCATAATTTTTTAACTTACATTTTTCTTAATTGACTATTAAAGCAATAACTTGAGTAAAAAAGTGCCAACCATTTGCCTGTTATGCATTTTTAACTCCAGCGGTTATAAGCCCACTCAAAACCCCTTTGGAAGTAAGTTGTATAATCCCAAGGCATATAAACGGATTCTACGGTATATATATCTTCTTCATGTTTATAAACATCAATATGCCGCGCCTTCATAAAACACTCTGAACACATTTGCTTGGTTTTTAACGTTTCAGGACCCTGCTCCTTTATCAACATGACAAGTTACAAAAGTGAAGCGCTATATTTATAACAGATTACCAGATAATGATATTCAAAAAGTCTCGCAGGTTCAGTCCCATAGGAATAAAGCTGTTTAATTTGTATGTCCAGAATCCTATTTTATTGTCCCAATTTAAAAAATACGCATATAAATGCTCTCCTGGTGTATGCCGTGTGTTGCCAGATTTGTAAATTTGTTGATGAAGGTAATACTTTTAGTTCGAGTGATCGCACATATTATATTAATTTTACATTTGATTGTTTGTAAGAAATGTAATAAAATCTATGATATGTCCTTCAGAAAGCACTTAAACAATCACAAGAGTAGCTTAAATATATATGCAGGGACCAGCCTGAACCATATTAATGCGTTATCCTTGAAACCAAATCTCTTTAGTTTACTTATGAGGGCATCATGGGGAACAGTATCGAATGCCTTTTTTAATTCTATAAACAAAGCACCAGTTAGTTTTCCTACATCAGTGTTCCTTCTTACAGAATCGCAGAGATACGTCACCGCAGTCAGGGTTGAATGATGTTTCCGAAAACGGGACTGGATTGGGCTTAACAATCCATGTTCCTTCAAATATTATTGTAGTTGAATGTTCACGGCCTTCTCGGCAATTTTAGAAATAGGCCGGTTGTTGTCTAAATTTTCATGACCTACAAACTTATAAACGGGCACAACTCTTGCCTGTTTCCATTTATCAGGTACGACTCCAGATGCCATAGAAAGATTCACAATAAATGTTATTATCGGTGTTGTGACTGTAGCACTGTCTTTCAAAATGCCGATGGTTTCTCCTCTTCGTCATCACTATAACTACTATCAGCAACATTGATAAACTGCAATTTAGGCTACAAGATGTTTTACTTTTTTGAGCAGCCAGCATCTCAGGACGACTTGGTTTATTGCCACCATCCTTGGTAATCGGTTCTGCAATTATTCGTGTGTTCTGTCTTTGGATAACTTCGGTCGTTTCCTCGGCAGCATCCTTCGTATTTAGAATTTGAACAGCACAGTCTATCTGCGAAACTTTTAAATGTATGTTTTTTATAATATTCTTTTAAATGTATGTTTTTTATAATATTCTCGAACATTTCGTTAAATATTTATTGGTCACCATACGTTAAATTCACGTAGTCTCCATCATCATCATCTTTAAATCGGATTCTAATCGTTGTTGGTGTTACGTACTGTAGTGATCTTACGTTTGCTTTTATGTCATTATTTAAATCTACAAAATTATAACCATTTCTCTCAAAGAGGTAGACGAAAAATGTTGAAAATTTTTCATGATTGTAGTCTAATTTGAACAGGTATCTCATGGACCCCATGAGAGGTTTCTCTTGAGAATTACTTCTTTGAAACTCTGTCAAAGCTCCATAGCAACATCACGTTTTGCCCTTGGTAACAATAATTGTTACGTCCAATTAACGTCAAGTTTCAAACAATGAAACAACGCCCTAACTAATGCAAGCTTCAAGATCAACTACAAATAGCTGTAATTCCAAAAACTAATTGTCAAAAATTGGGATTTGCTGAATCAATTAAAATATGTAAATAATGACATCATTTACTGTTTACACACACTGCTAATTACTCCGTTAAATATTTATATGATCGTCAACGAACTAATTGTCATCTGTGATAATACTAATACATTATATAATTAGATTTTAGAAGCATTATATATTTTTTGTTTTGTTATTCTACTACAGTATCTACTGGATCGGAAATTTCTCAATCAGATTTGCGAAAAATTCGGGAACATTGAAGGAGTTAAGATTTTTTATGATCCCTTGACGAAGCGTCATCTGGGGAAAGCCCGCGAATTGGTTTCTCGACTTCCGCTTCTGCCAAGCTTGCTGTTGCTAAATTTGAAGGGACATCGATTATGGGGTGCATTGTACATGCTGATCTTGAACATAAAGTTGAAATAAAGCCTCAAATTAAAATACAAGCCACCCAACATGAAGCAAATTCTGTTCGTAAAACATCACCACCAACAGAGAGGTTGAACTCTATTACTATTGCACATCTGGTAATAGATAATATTAATGTTCAACTACTACTCTATTTGGTGGTACCGATAGTCTTCCTGATCTTGTGTAAGAACCGGGATTGTTTTCTGAAATTGCGGTTTCTGCAGCTTGTTCAGTAGGTTCTATGGCTTCTTGCTGTTCATTGGAAATGTCTTTAGAGGGAGTTAAATCAGGTGTCGTCGATTCTGTCGAAATGTCGTTGTAGGCGTTTTCACTACATATGAACGAGGAGTTTCAGATATTTCAATAATCTTTTCTGGTTCTTTACGATCTGGAATCCATACTTTACAATTAGGTTTAATGTTTTGTAATGTTTTAACTCCATGATGGGAATCCCATCATGATTCTTTTTCTGTCGTTTCTATATCATCTCTTCTTTTTCTCTGACTGCCACGAGATATGGCCATGTAGGTACCAGCTGTTCTGCGACAAGTGGAAGTGTTGTTTGCATCTTTCTGCCAAATAAAAGTTCAGCAGGACTATAACCATTCTCGAGTGGAGTAGCTCGGTACGCCATTAAAGCAATGTACGGATCTTTTGATTTTTTAGAAGAGATTTCACCGTTTTTACAGCCCTTTCAACTTCACCATTAGCTTGAGGGTATCTTGGACTGCTCGTCTGATGCTTGAAACCATAACTTGATCAAAATTTTACAAATTCCGCTGATCTAAACTGAGGACCATTATCCGATATTACTTTATCTGGAATACCATGTCTATCAAAACATGACTTCTTATGCCTTATCACATCTGTCGATGTTGAGCTGTGTAAGAAAGCTATTTCTGGATATCTTGAAAAATAATCAACGATTATGAGATGTTTCTTACCATTCAACTCAAACAGATCAGTACATACATTTTGCCATGGTCGATCCGGTAAAACAGACGAGCTCAGAGGTTCAGCTCTGTTCTTTCTTTCCTTAATGCATACATGGTAGTTTCGAACCAAATTATCAACTTGTTTGCTCATACCAGGCCACCATACTGAGGTTTTGGCTCTTTCTCTGCATTTCGTTATTCCAAAATGTCCTGAATGGATTTTATCAAGTATGTCCAATCTCATTGATGATCGAATTACCAACCTTTTTTCCTTAAGAAGAAGTCCTTCTTGAACCGTAAAATCACCAACATGTTGCCAGTAGGGCTTGATAGCGTCACTGATATGGTTTTTATCTGGCCATCCATGAGTACAGTACTTCATGACTTGATCACATACTTCATCTTGGTTGAGACGGATACTAAGTTCATTTAATCTATCTTCTGTGACTGGTAAATCTTTCAACACTTTGTCAATAAATCCTTTGGCTTCTTCGGCTAATATATCTTCATTTCCTTTATCCATGATTGGAGAACGACACAAGGTGTCGGCACATACCAAATATTTTCCTTGCACATGTAATATTGTATATGAGAATCACATGAATCGCATTCTGAATCGTTGTATTATTGGAGACATATCGTTGAGACTTTTTTGTGTGAAGATTGGAACTAACGGTTTGTGATCTGTTTCTATGGGGAATATCATGCCAGAAATATGTTCAGAACATTTCTCACATGCCCACATAATACCCAGGGCTTATTTTTCTATTTGTGCATATTTTTGCTCTGTTGGTGACAATGCTCTAGAAGCATACGCAACTGGTTGCCATTGGTGATTTGCTTGTTTTTGCATCATAATTGCACCCAGACTATACGAAGAGGCATCGGTACGAATTTTTGTTTCCGCCTTTGGATCGTAAAGTGGCAGTACAGGAGTATTGCTGAGGATTTCCTTAATATCTTCGAAGGCCTTTTCTTGCTCGATTCCCCAGTTCCAGTGATTTTTGTTACTCAGCAAGTCTCATCAGCTAATAATGTTGAGAAGTTACTCAATTGGTTGCACATCCTAAGAACCGTCTTACTTCTTGGATGCTGCTGGGTGTTGACATCTCTGTGATGGCGCGGACTTTTTCTGGATCAGCACTAATTCCTCTAGCATTTATCACATGAACCAGATAACGAACATGGGGTTTTGAGAATTCACACTTTCCACCATTCAGCGTAACATTAGCTTTCTCGAGTTTTTAAAGAACTTTCTCCAGTCTTTCATCATGCTCTTTAGTATTCATTCCATGGACAATAATATCATCAGTCTCGATACAGACCCCTTCACAATCTTCCAGGATCATCTCTAATTGTTTTTGGAAATGTTTTGAAGCTGGTGTTATTCAAAAAGGTAGTACATTGAAATGGTATCTTCCCCACGGTGTTATGACTGTAGTTATTGGAGCAGATTATTTAGATAATGGGATTTTCCAGAAACCAGAGTTGCAATCAAGCTTTGAAAACTCTGTTGATCCAGCCAAATTTACCAATATGTAATCGACACAAGGTAGGGGATGCGTTTCTCGTAGAATGCTTTCATTTAACTTGGACGGGTCAAGATAGCTTCTGACATCACCATTTGGTTTTGGTACAATTACCATATGCGAGCACCACTCTGTGGGGCTTCGAAGCCTTCGATTCTTGAGATGGCTCCCATTTTCTCCATCCTGTCTAATTCTTATTTAACTTTAGGTCCTTCTTGGTGTGTATACAACATGGGGTTGAGCAACTGGTTTTAACTTGATGGTGTATTCATTATCGATTCTTCCAAGACCTTTGAAAAGTTTTGGAGACGCGTTTTTCCACTTGTTATCAAGTTCTGCTTCGTCGCTGCTCTTTACTGCTTCAACAAAGTTTATTTTCTTGAGTAGATTTAATGCACGTATAGCTGGTCCACCAAGAAGAGCTCGATGTAAACCTTTGATAACTGCATATACATCTTGTACTATTATTTTCTCATCAGCTTCTATCGTCGCGGTATATTTTCTACAAATGTTTAATTTTTTTATCACAAGAATGTAGCTTCTTCTTTGACTTTTCAAAACAGGAAGCTTTCTTTTCATGCTTTCGTAGGTGTGATATGGAATACAAGTTTCGTCAGCTCCAGTCCATTTTGAATTGAATTTTGTGTCCTTCAATTTTTAAATCGACTTTCCACTGAGCGTTGTTTTGCGAAATAACTTCCCCAAGGAATTGCATCTTCGTCGCTGCTTTCTTCGTGTATTTCTGCAAACCTCTTTACTTCGGCACACGGTAGCCCAATGTCCGACTTTAGAACACTTGTTACATGTGGAGTTTCTTGCAGGGAACTTTTCTCTGCTATGGTTGGGTGTTTCCCACATCTAAAACAGCTTTGTTTATTGGCGAGCTCTTTACGGTTTGTCTTTGCTATCGCTTTGTTTGTCTGAACTCGCCGTGATTTCTTGTGCTTCGCAGAACGAATAGAATCTATATCATTACTCTGGACATCAGATTTGCTTCTTAGTTCGCTTCGCTGCCTTTTCACGGCTTCGGTTTCTCGAACGATATCTTGTGCTTTTTTAATGTTAGGTCGGGATCCAGTTGAAGTCTTTGAGAGACATTTGCATCTTTTAAACCAACAACACTTCGGTCTCGGATCATTTGGTCGTGCAAATTTCCATATTCACAATGTTCGGATAATACGTGTAAAGAGGTGATGAATTCTTCAACTGATTCGTTCTCTTGTTGTACTCTTCTATTGAACTTAGCACGCTCGTATATTATGTCTCTTCTGACCGCAAAGTGCGAATCAAATTTTTCTTGACTGTCTTTGAGCTGTGTTTCATTCATTTTAAACGAATTCAGGATATCTTCCGCTTGGTCGCCCATTCTATAAATCAGTGTGTTGATTTATGTTACTTCGTCCTTATCATTCAGTTCTGTTACCCTTGTAGAATCAGACATATTTAAAACCTATTTTAAGTCTATTTTTACCCTATTTAACCCTATTTTCCCCCTATTTTACACCCAAAATGGCTATTTTATTTCTATTTAGCTAATTTTGTGAAATAGTCTATGGCTATTTAAAATATGTTTAAAACATAGGCAAAACATATTTGGCAAAAAATAGCTCTGAAATAGCTGTTTAATTCCTATTTTGTGGAGAATTGTGATGCTGAGTCGGTTCAAAATAGCTTTTAAATAGCTATTTTTAACTATTTTTGGAAGCCAATACCTAAATAGATATTAAATAGCATGAAAAATAACTCTGAAATAGCTATTTAATTCCTATTTTATGGAGAATTGTGATGCTGAGTTGGTTCAAAATAGCTTTTGAATAGCTAATTTTAACTATTTTTGGATGCCAATACTGAAATAGATGTTAAATAGCATTAAACATAGCTCTGAAATAGGTATTTAATTCCTATTTTTGGAGAACTTTGATACTCACTTGGTTCAAAATTGCTTTTTAAATAGCTATTTTTAACTATTTTTGGAAGCAAACATCAAAATAGATATTAAATAGCATCAAACATTAGCTCTGAAATAGGTACTGTATATATTTTTAAGTAAACAGATAACACCAGATGAACTGTAGAGATAATTAAACTCTCAGTCTATTTAATAAATATTTTGAAGAAAGCAGTAAGAATCCTGAAGAAACATCCATGGAAGAAATCAGAGTTTGGTGTTACCCAATTAAAGTGAAACCTGGGTGTGATACCTGAAATCCCAACTAATTCAAGATGTAATTCTGCATGGGTACAATAAATCACAGGAAGCCAAATAAACCTTTAACTATTAGTGAAATTGTATTATATATTATATTAAAATAAATGGTTTGAACCTAGGAGTATCATTAGATGTGTGAAGTTGATTACCGTAGTTGTAGTCTTGATAAAGACTATTGTTGGTGACTGACGTTTCGACGGCGTCAGCAGCAGTTATCGTTGAAACGTCAGTCAAGACTACAACTTCACACATCTAATTTATTATATTATACTAGAAATACGTGTACGCAATAACCCCTCGCCCAATTCCTGTTTGAAACTTACAGTACAGTACTTCTTTTAGTTCTAAATTACTTGAATTAGATAATAGCCATTTCATTTGCCAAACTAAATAAATTTTCAGTGGACAATATCTCTCAGAGCTTTGTATTGTCTCAATTTAATTGTTTCATAGGACATCAAACTAAATACATGCAGCCCAAACTTTTTAATTTTTGAGTGCAGCAACATAATAGTGGGGGTCTACTGCTGTTTCTACCATCAATCACTAAGAAAGAAATTACTTTTATCACAATATTGATGACTCACGAAATAATCAATGCAGTATTTAGTATATAGACACCAAAGGCTGTTGAAGGAAGAAAGTCCATCTCTATCATACAACGAGTGTCCTTTAAAAAATCAAATTCATTCAAATGTCTACGGATGCATATAGATTTACTAAGATGTATTAGGGATTCTACTCCAATTGTTAGTGTGGATAGATTATATCAGTAAGTTGATAATTCTACCCACATTGGACTACTGTGATGTGGAGCTTGCAGGAATATGGATAACTAAATATTGATGGTCATAATCAGAAGTCTCTATGCATGTCAGGGAAACTGATCTTTCCTAAGTCGGGACTTGAAACTGATTGGTTAATATAAATCCTAAGTTTTATACCTCTTGTATTAGAAGCAAGTTACATTGTGTAATGCTAGTTAGGAGATTCCATGGCATTTTAACACCATATATCTACCGGTAAAGAGCTATTTTCCATGTTTCAATTAATCTGTTCATACATGTTATAGCACCATTATCTATTGCCTTAATTGATAATATGTGAAGGATATACAACTTTTGAGTTAAAATTAGTTTTTGTAACATTGTACTATACATTTATGAATATGTGTTGAAATTTGTAACTGTAATTTGTTAGAAAACAAGACCCCCATATATTGATACCAGTGTTAGCATTGAAGGGGCTATCCTGTATACATATTATTGTATTATTATTATATTATTATTATTTTTATTATTATTACCGTAATACTAATAATAATAATGCATTAGGAATAATACTAATAATAATAATGCCTAATGCAGATTTCAGATCCACTGTACCATATTTGCCATGTAACAAAGCATATATATGGCATTGTGTACTATAGTATCTATATTATATCACCATGCACATATATATTATAACCTAATTCAGGATGCCATGCCTAGTCTGCTTGTTAACAATGATCTAGCTAACACAGTACTTAGTAGTATCAACATAGGCAATGTGAACATAATAATAATAAGCTGTATTTTACATTGACAGATCGCATAATAAATTGTGACCCACTAGGCCGCTAAGTAACTGTAGGTCTAACATGTTCCATAATGGATGGAGTTCTGTAAACACAGACTATATATGGAATACATGCCAGTATACAAAACATGGATGTCAAGATCATATCGTCAGAAACATAAAAAATTATAACCTTATTGCCAGTGACGGCCTCTAACCATTGAACCATCAAGATTCAGATGGAGAGAGGTTACAATGATGTGCTGTTCTAATGATATATGTACTGCCTATGCAGCAGTTACTTGCTATATATATATCAGTGATGATTGGGTGTGTTAATATATACACTGCTGTATGCAAATGCGAGCTGCATTTAGGCAGACATATATCAATAGAATCAGTACATCAATGTAACCTCTCTCCATCTGAGTCTTGGTTGCTCAATGGTTAGAGCATCTCACTGGAAATCAGGAAGTTATCCCTGTCCGGGAATAATTTTTCTGAGGATATGAGCTTGCTTGACAATCATCCATGTACTGTAACGTCTGTTTCCCCCCGAGCGCTCCCTTATTCATTACAGCAGTGTATATATTAACACTGACAAGTATACAGTAATGCTTGTTTATTGCTACAAAATTGTAGGCCAGGCCTAGGTCATATAAACACAGCAATAGTAGGCATGTTTTTTCACCCTAAACTACTGTATATATAGGCTAACTATCAAACATAGTATTTATAATTTTAATAAAATAATAAACATACTGTACATGCAATTCCAAAATTTGTACTACCACATACTATTCTGCAGTATTATAAAGAACAAATGGTATATATTTTAAACTGCATGGATTTAATTCCAACAGTCAAAATATTATACATATATGTTTTGAAAATTGAAAATTCTAAACATTCAAAACATTACACACCTTCAAATTTTTCCAAATCCCTCTGTTAAGTATTTCAAAAGGTGTCTATTAGATTTCTGAGCTTGGAGCAAATACACAATACAGTGTACAATTATTTAAATGACATTAAATTTAGCGAGTCAAGTCAAAAAGTTAAACGATAAAGTGAAGAACTGAACTGAAGGTATTCGTACGGTAGCCGTACGACGCTATACTCTCTTAGAATTCAACGAAATGCTGGTAAATATCACCAAAATCCTAAACCTAACCCTAATCCTAACCAAATTACTATAAACCCTAACCAAAAAAAACTATGCAGAAAAGGCAAATTAATTGCTCAACTCTGACCGCTGAGTCGGTGAGTTGATTATCTTGTCCTTCAACACTACAGTTTCGGCATGAAATCAGAGGAAATGGCTGGTTTTTATGGCATATATCATTCGCCGTCGGCGAATTAAAATGGCGGCTTCTTCCGGAAAGCGGTTTGTCGCGCTGGCGTCAATTTAAATTACGCCAAATTTAACACACCAAAAAACCTTTCAATTTTTGCATTCGCAATCATGTGACGGTTGCAATTTAAATATTAATTCAAATGCAGAGGTCTACCAATCAGCTTCTGTCTATATCTATTTACCAGGGCCAAATTTTCCGATGCCGCGCATGAGGACGGTTCGCGCGCGTTTTCGCTCTTCTCCCTCCCTCCCTCCCCCACCTCCCCCCCACCCCCGAGAGCCTATGATGACGGTTGATGCTTGTTTATCATATATATATATATATATATATATATATATATATATATATATATATATATATATATATATATATATATATATAAACAAATAAACTCGATCCGAGATTATGAACGCTAGCTCTCGCGTGGTAAGGGACTAAACGTCGGACGATATTAGCACCCTCGCCCACAGGCCTTCGGCCTTCGGCCGGCGCTTCGCGCCGGGAGAGGGGATTATATTATATTATATTATATTATATTATATTATATTATATTATATTATATCATATCATATCATATGATATGATATGATATGATATGATATCATATAATATCATATCATATTATATTATATTATATTATATTATATTATATTATAATATATTATTATATATTAAAATATATTATAATATATTATAATATATTATAATATATTATAATATATTATAATATATTATATTTTATTATTATATTATTGTATTATAACTCGTACCCAGGCTCCACCTTCTTTTTGGATTTACTATTATATAATCTATGACAAGTTGTGAGAAAATTTGTTTTAAATACACTGTAAACTACTAAAATGTAATAAAAAATAACTTACATGAAGAGTAGCTGTTGTCTTTGTTGCTTTTTGGTACCAATTTCAAATAATTTTGATGAATTTATGCGAGTTTCAAAACCCGGTCCTACGGCACTATATATACATATTTAATAAGAATATCACTTTCAACAATAATCCATATGATACCGCCACTTCGTGGTTCGAGGAACCGGTATGCGTTTTGTATCTCCCTTTCAATCCCTATCGCCCCGCCCCCTAGCCTGCGTAGCCGGCGGTTTTTTAGGGTTGCGGTGCGTTAGCGTTTGGAGTCGAGCAAGTTCCGCCTTGCCTGCACTGCAGCCCGCTTGCTCTACCCCAAACCCCAACGCTTACCCGACCCCAACCCCTAAAAAACCAGGCTAACCGCCGCCCTCGCCCCAGTGCCCGGCCACAACCCTAAATCTCTTTCGTGAAGTTGTTCGCTCAAACGAAAGCAACAAACGAAAGCTGATATAGCCTCATTTGGCACAGTGACGTTATGACACAGTAGGGGACAGATTATGGCGCAAACAATCACAACAGAGTTCTTAGTCAGGTGTGGTATTTAGTCAACACTTGATACGTCAACACTTGATACGGGTGATCATGCTTTTCAAGCATCGCGCTATATTCAAAACTGAAAATGCGATCTGCACGTATATTTTTAACGAACGAAAGAAGATAATTTGTGATAATGGAAACTTCTAGCAAAGGGAGAAGTATTGAAAAACTCAAAGGTAAGGTTCGAAAGAAAGTGATTTTAAAATCCGTCAAGGCAATAGTGTGTTTTGCTTGTCCTTTGAAAGGATAATAATAGAGTGAGTTAATATAGCATATTAATTCTGATCTATTTGTGAATTTGCGTTGCTTTGTAGAGCCAAAGGAATTATTGATTTTCTTCCCGAAAGATTACTCCGCCCTTACAGTTTCAAGAAACAAGGTTTTAGGAACGACTCAACAACTAAGTGGTTTGAAGGAAAATACCTGGGAGCACGTGGATATTGGCGAGCCAGAACCATGAAAAGGTCTAATAAAACCGGTGAGCCAAACACTTTCATGTGTCTATACAGTTTGCGATAATGAAGATAATATATAAGTGTATATTTATGATTTATAGACCCAGAGAGAGGGGAATTCGACGAAATATTACCCGCGAGGGATGATATATCATTCGTTCGAACGGAGTTCAAATAACTTGCTCACGGCTTGCTACTAGCGTTCAGCAGTATTCGAACGGCAGGCTACTGATGAATTCCCCGAGCGTAGGGTCTAAATTATATAATTTATTATACCGAAACAATATTGAATGCGCTGCCGGTCTTGAAACGTCTTGTTGTTCGGCTCGTATTTCGCTCGTGTCATTTGGTTTCGCGCGTGATACTGGAGTCGAATTGGGAAATGAATACACAAAATTATTATTCGCCTCCACAGCGGGTTCTTAACAAGATTTCTGTGCCATTTAGAAATCTTTGGACAAATTACAAGTAAATAATTAAATATTTAATAGTTAAACATTATCTGAGAGTTGTAGTTAGAGATTTTCTAATACCAGTGAGTACACCGATATGGTTACTTGGCGCTTTCTCGATATATGAACAAACCGAAATTCAAACAATCGCTAATCCTGACCCTAATCCTAACCCTAATCCTAACCCTAATCCTAACCCTAAAACTGACTTGGGTTGATGTTATAATAATTTTAAATTTCGGTTGCTCATATATCGAGAAAGGGCCGGTTACTTACTATAGACATTTTTCCAGTCCTCTTGATGCAGAAAAATTCTGGTAAAAATGGTTTAAGTTGGTACTCAAAAATTCTGTGGCACTGGTATACTCTGCCTTAGTTTATATCAGTACAGACTTTAAATTACCACCACTTATATCAGACATATTTGACTACAGCAAATGATTGTAAAATTATTTGCAACATTGAATAATTAATTATAATAATTAATTTCCATTGCAAAAATTGGTTATGGTGTATGCTAATACTGTAGATAATTTTAGGTTAAACAGATTTTTGTCAAGAAAATTATTAGATATTTTGAATAACACAGCTACCTTTATTTTAAGCTCATTTGTGCACTTATTTTGATTGGGGGACTTTAACTGGTGAAGAGAACCAATGAATATGGATAAGTGTAGGAATTTGAACAAGAAAAAATATAGCTATTATTTAAAAACTAAAAAGTATTGTTATATAGCTGTGGCTTCCCTAGATATAATACAGACTGTCATATTGGTTGATTTGTAGTCACGTGGGCTTAGATAAATTCAAATGTCGACCGAGCAGGCAATAAGTTGTTACCGGGTAATTATTACCCACTTAGGCAATAATTTTTACATTGTTAAAACTGTTGTATGGATAGCCACGTGTGTTTAGTTTTTCTCCATCGCTATATAATAAAACGCTTAATGTCTGCTCCCTTGCAAAATAGTTAGTTTTGTTTTCCCTTGAGTCTTGATCCCACTTGAATCAAGTCCCAGGCGGGATTACCAGGATTCCAAGTGGGATTTACCCTTGGATGCCGTGTGGGATCCCGTTCCAAATTCCCAGGATCGCACCTGGGATCCAGGATTAATTATTATATTTTGATCTATTTTTAACCATATTAGGAGTTAGGACTATGTTTTAACTATTTATTATTTATTTTACTATATTAGGACTATGTTTTAACTATTTATTATCTATTTTGAACTATATTAGGACTATATTTACTATTTATTATCTATTTTTTAACTATATTAGGACTATGTTTTTACTATTTATTATCTATTTTTAACTATATTAGGACTATGTTTTAACTATTTATTATTTATTTTTAACTGTTAGGACTATTTCAGCTATATTTACTATTTAAAACCTATTTTATTGCTATCTGACTGGACCAAGTAAATTTAACAAAATCACAACATAGGAAAACAATAGGGTTACACTTAGGTAGGAAAAAAATAGTTTTTTTATATCAATTTAAATAGGAAAATCATAGGGAAAAAATAATAAGCCAAATAGAATTATATCATATGTTAAAAATAGGAAATAAATAGTTTAGAAAAATAGGAAATAAATAGGAATTAAATAGTGTCTGATTCTACAAGGGCAGCGTTCTGAATCTTTCGAAGCGTCGTATCCAATTCGGCCATGTTTCTCCTTTTGAAAAATCAAGGGAATCCGGTGGTTTATACGCCATTTCCATTTCAATACATTAAAACCGCTGCCACCATGTAGTGTTCGTGACTATTAGAGTCAAGAAAGTTTCTTTAGATCTTTGAGTTCTATATATACAAGAGTGTGTGATTACCCGTATGTATGCATAATTATCTAAACTAAATAACACTACACGTAGGACACAGTCTTTTTTTGAGGATACGAATGACGTTGTGGAGAGCTGGTTTCAAATATTCAACGATGTATGTAATCTAAAGAGCTGTATAATTTAGACTTGATTACTCAAACAGTAAAACTGCTAAACAGCTTTCAGGCAACCTTGTCTTAAGCTATCTCGTTCCAGCCCATCAAGAATTGTCGGAATGGAACTAACATGATACCGTTTAGTATCCCGCGTATCACACAGTAAAGGTAAATGAGCTCCTACAGTGTCATCCCACAAGGATACTGGGCTGATAGACTTGGACTAAAGATCTTGAAAGTGGCTGCCTCAGGGATCTCTCTACTATTCAGCCTTCTAATAAACCATTTTATTGATAACATTGATTTTCCGACAGTGTGGAAATCTTCAAAAGTTACTCCTATGCTTATTAAGCTTGTATATGAAAGACAGAAAGCAGTGTGGTGTTGTTAATGGATAGGGATGCACCGGAACTTGGTTCCGGCCGGTTAGTTCCGGCCGGAACTCCGATTTTTCCAAGAACTCATGAAAAATGTTTGGCCGGAACCGGAACTTATTTGTCAAAATATGGTCAGCGGTTGTTCTATAGTGCTCAGGCTTTCTAAAACTATGCACGGCGTCAACGCGATTAAAAACAGATCAACTATAAGGAAACAAAGGACTTTCTGGAAAATATTCAGTATTCACATTTGATTGGACAAAAATGTTCATGATACCAGTATGGAAAACAAAAAGTTAAAACATTATAAAACTAGTTTTGTATGTAATGGAAATATAAATATGGACAATTTTAATAATTTTCTATCTGGTATTATTTAGTGAGGGGTTATTTTCACTTTTTGACCACTTAATTCCACAAGGACTGTCAGAATAAGCTACTGGTTCAAACGGAAAGATGCTACTCTGATACCCGGTTCCGGCCGGTTAGTTCCGGCCGGAACTTATTTCAGTTCCAGCCAGTTCCGGTTCCGGCCGGAACTTTTAAATTTGGATCCGGTGCATCCCTATTAATGGAGTCCAATCAGATGTTAGATTAATCAGATGTTCGGTCTTGGGCCATTTATTGTTTATTATATTCATAAACGATTTACCGCAGGTTATCTGACGAACATCTATGCGGATGATACTGCTGTGGTTTCAAATTTATCTGAAATTCAGTAGAAACTACAAGATGGCATGGACAATGTATCTGGATGGACAGCAGAAAACAGGATAATACTTAATTCATCCAAAATTTAATCCACGCTTGTAAAAGGGAAGCAAATGGAAAATAAACTTTCAAGTACGGAACATAAGATAAATCGAAATGAAATTGTGTTCTTTATAAATGCAAGTGCATGTGTTCTTTTTCAAGTGTCTTTTCGGTTCGGCTTTATCTACAAGTTCAAACTCGGGTGTCATGAACGTGTCATTTTCGCGTCGTTGGTTTTCTTCGGCGGTTGTCGAGGTGAGGCCGACGTTCTCGATCATTTCATTATTTGACTTGTATGGTACGATTATATATTAAATTATTCTGTAAATAACTTTACATCTATGAGCTATGAAGGGGCGCTTGGTATAAACCATTAGGTGAGAATTGGCAAATAAGTTGCTATTTGGACTGGTTTAATACGCGCCAGATGTTACAGTACTTGCATGTTGTCAAATGAATACGCTCTATCCTTTCGCGACGGTATATATCGCATTGTTTATCGTAAATACCAATATAAGGATAATCAGCTGGGGGCAGTTTTAGTGTAAACTATTTCTAGTTATTATTAGTTATCCACCCCGCTATCCACGCTTTGAACAGCCGCTTATTATCCGATGGATAACTATCCACTGGATAAAAAATTTATGCGATGGATAGGACTTATGCACCGGATAACTTATCCAGGCTTTGAACAACCGACTCCTGCTGTATAGTGTGGCATAACAGCCTGCCCTGTTGCGCCACGGAAGGAGGGGAGAGAGTCCAAAAACGAGCTTCGAGAATTATCCAACCTGGTCGTTCGTACGAGAATCACTACAAGACTTGGATTTCCCAAGGCTGGATGACAGATGTACTATCTTCTACGTGAAGACCATCACGAAAATTGCAATATGCGGCCCACTTACTCAACATTTAAGCCATGCTGGTGAACGTACGCCGTACATATAGTCCTTGTCTAGGAACACTTGGACTTCGTTTAAATGCAGAACTGAAAGGTACAAACGCTGTTTTATTTCCCAAGTACAGTACCATCTCAATGTTGAGATCGGGACCAGTTTAAAGAGTGTAAATCTAAATTAGTTAGTCATATTGGTCATTATATATTTGTACTAGAAATACGGATACGCAACAACCCCTCGCCCGTTTGCTGTTTGAAATTGTTAAAGCGCAGTTGCTTACAGGGTACTTATTTTACTTGAATTAGATAATAGCCCATTTATTTGTCAGACTGAATAAATAATTTCCAATGCACAATATTGCTGAAATCTTTGTATTGTCTGAATTTAATTGTTTCATAAAACATCAAACTAAATACATGAAGCCAATCTTTTTAAATTTTTGGGTGCAGCAACAGAATAATGGGGAAGTCTACTGTTGTTTCTTCCATCAATCACTAAGAAAGAAATTACTTTTTTCACACAGTTGATGATTCATGAAACAGACACCAGAACAACCTCGTTCCCGGTTGCGGCTGGTCACGTGCCCCCTAAAAATTGGTGGTTTTTTAATTAGTGTTTTGACAAACACTTAAGGAGGGGTGACAAAGATACTTTTGTAACTTTTTCACCTGTCTGGCGCCAGTCTGTCTCCTTGCACAATAACCCTGTGCAATATTGTCAAAACGAAAACGAACAAAATGCAAACGAACCATGTAGGTTTCAGATCGAAGATCATGTCGAGTCCAAAAATTAAGGAAAACGAAGAAGGTCTACAAATCAGCTAAAACACCATCTAATACTTGCCGACTTTGTCGCAGTGTTGGTGATACGAAGTATCTAAAAAACTTGTACAACAAGGCAAATCTTCAACTGCTTGCTTCGGCCGAAATGCTTTACGGAGGAAGACTTCCATGCGATGATGTGCTCCCTCGTTTAATCTGCAGGCCGTGTGAAAGAAGATTAAACAATTTCACAAAGTTCAAGAAGCTGATTTGTGAGAGCCAAACGGCCCAAACCACCTTCGTGCGCACTAAGAGATGTAGTGACATTTCTTCCTCTGCCCCGACAACTGCGGCGAAAAGTTCCAAAAGAATCAACTCAACTATACAAGCTGTCGTGGACTGACTTTTGATGATGTGTCATCAGCAAACTCAAGTAAGCTCACAGTTGTTAAATCACGCATTTTATTAGTCTTTTGCCATTACAATTCATTGTCGAGTTAGAATACGAGCAAAACTAAACGTGTGACTTTTTCGCATTTTAGGTTGCCTCCTCAGTCACTACTTTATATCCACATGAAACTTCTGAAGAATATGGAGCTCAAGGGAACGACCATAATGATCTGCCGTTTGGTGAAGTTCTGACAGAGATAAACAATGAGCTGAAGAAAGTTGCGAGAAGGGAGTCCAACTCAGTTCTTCGAAAAAAAAACTTCGAAGGTTTGAGCAAGCTGGATTTCAAAGACATCGTCAATGAGATCAGAACACAGTGCCCGTTGACGTATATGGTATTGTCTGTGATTATAGAAGTAGAATATAACACGAAGAAAAAGCTAGCGCCCTTGTCCCTTATGTACGGTATCCTGATGTTCAAAATATGTCATGAACTAAGCCGTTTACAAAGAGTCAATACCATGTTATTGGCCGAAAGTGATGCTAACACGGAGGTAAATATATAAATATTAAGCTTATAAAGTATCCTATTTGTGATACTTATTGCCTATTAACTTAATTACATTTCTTTAAAAAAAATAATTAAGCGCGACAATTTTTACATGTAAAACAACTGTCAACACGTTGCCGCAACTAAATTGCAATAAAATCAAAGTAATATTGATGCGTGTAACATTTCGTGTGAAACTACAAAAGTAAAAATGTAAAATTACTGTTTACTTTTACAACACGATCAGATTACTCTGCGCAAATGTTTCGACGACTCCACTTATTTTTAATTGCTATTATTTGGATTATCCACTTTAATACTTTTACAGATTTATAATGATTAATATTATCGGGGGTTTTCC
This sequence comes from Chrysogorgia sp. JL179-B06, assembly GCA_035772405.1. Lineage (NCBI taxonomy): Eukaryota > Metazoa > Cnidaria > Anthozoa > Scleralcyonacea > Chrysogorgiidae > Chrysogorgia > Chrysogorgia sp. JL179-B06. The sequence continues at coordinate 103,378 of JAYKKM010000235.1, forward strand.
AGTAACGCAACAGTATAGACGGAACAAAATTGATGTGTGAAAGTAGAAATTATTTTCCACTTTCCTTCATGGATTTCCATTTCATATCGGTTCAGCCTCAGCTATGTATAATACGCCTCTGGTAGAAAAGGCGCTGTTGAATAACACTATGCAATTTTTTCAATGATGCAACTTGCAATGTAAATTTTTGTGAGTCCATGTATGTAGAATTTTATACGTGCAAGATGTGTGTTGGCCTTTAGTGGAAACTATAAGTGTATATGATGCGTTCTGTTGTAAGAAAATATTGCATTGTTGTGTAACAGTGCCTCTAGTAATAATTTGCCTGCATGAAGTGTATTTTGACAATAACATGCAGTTGCAATATTATTCATTTTCAGTTGTATGGAAAGATCAACAAGTATGGAATTTGTCTTGACAAAACCAAGAAATATACTATCCTGGACGAAATTGGTAATCACTTTATGGACAAGGTGGTGGAACAGGTGAAGGCAGGGAAAAAGTTTACCTTTGTACTAGATAACATTGATTGGGATTTGAAAGTACATGAAATGCGGTCTGATAACCAGAACAGAAGTAATCACGCTGTAGCAACAACTTTGTTATTTGATCGTGTTTCTTCAAACCATCTACCAGATGAAGCGCCTCAGCAATCGTTATCTAAATGTGACATTGCTAAAACAGTATCAATGACTGATGGTGAAGCTGCAGCTAGAAAACAACGCTATACAAGATATTTGCTGCTCGAATACTATGTGAATTCATCCCTGCATTTAGCTTTCTCAAGGACATTGCACATGTACACTGTAAAAACGAAATGGTTATTTCAAGCAAAAAAAAATGATTGAAATGTGGATCTGAGACAAACAGTTGTAAATGGTAATAACAACCAATTAAATGGTTACATTTACCATTTTCTAATGGTTGAAACTACCATTGTGAATTGTTGTAACGACCAATTTCCAATAGTAGATTTAACCATTTTATTTTTATTGGTGTATATGACCAATTAGATTTGGTCATTCGAAGTTGTAACCAATTAACAATAGTAGTTTAAACTATTTAGAATAGTACCCAGGGTGGATCTGAGGTAATCAATTCTAAATGGTTAAAGTGTGTTATTTTAACAATTTTTTATTGGTTGTAGAAATGGTAGTATTAACCATTACACAAATGGTTAACATTTAATGCACAAATCTTATCCATCTTATGAAATATACCAAAAAAAATAAAAAATTTGATGAAAAAATGTAATCTAAATGCTTCCTGTTTTACAAATGTTTACAAAATTCTTAACAGCAAAAAGTGGGCTTATTACATTGATAGTCTCAGCCTGGCCGGCCTAAAATCTCAGCCCGGTAAGCTGGACTGAAATTTCATCCCGGCTCACAGACAAATTGCTTAGTAGTTAAACAGAGAATGGCAAAAATCTGTTATTACAGTGCAAAAACTTGTTATCACAGTGCAAAAACTTGTTATCACAGTGCAAAAATCTGTTATCACAGTGCAAAAACTTGTTATCACAGTGAAAAAATCTGTTATCACAGTGCAAAAACATCATCATTGATGTTTACATTACATCATCAAAGTTCTATGTGTACCGTACTGAACTTGTCAAGTGAAAACTTGTCATTTTGTGCTGTACAGACAAGCAAGTTTAAATTTAAGTTTGAATTAATATTGTCTCAAACATTTTCCTGTAGTATATTATTAATAAGTAATAGTATGATTTTTCGTGCAATTTAAAAAAAAAACACACACTCGTGAGTTTTTCAAAGACCCCAAATAGCACTTGTCCTTCTGACTCGTGCTATTTTGAGATATTTGAAAAACTAACTTGTGTATATTTGTTTCCAAATTGCACTCAAAATCATACTATTACTGTACCTATACAAAACCAGTAGAGTGCTACATATTAAAATAATAATGCATTATGATAATGGTCAACCGAAAGTAATCATGTGAGAGTGATAAACAAGAAATTTCACCCACTCAACTCTTTCATCTTATTAGATAATTTATGATGGCTGTAAAAAAGAGCATGGGAAACCTCTTTGTTTACCATTCTCACATTCCTTTCTGTTAGCTGTTACAGTAAGGTGCATCAAATTTTGGTGTGACAAACATTATACTGGTTTTGGTAGTATCACTTACCCCATTCCCTTTCTTTTCTTGAAGAGGGGTAGAGACACTCTTACCCCATTACAGTCAAATGTCTTAAAATAAATTCAAATAAAGAACTTATCAATGAAATTGCTGGTTAAATAGTAAAAAATTGCTGGTTAAATAGTAGAGTATATGATGTTGATTTGGGTTAAGGCCCATACCACTAAACAAGAGATTAGCGATTAATTTAAGTGACAAAATTCCCCTTAACCTCAAAACAACTTAGACCCTAACCCCCTGCCTAATGAGTTTTCTAACCCTAACCCCAGTTAATATGACTGCTGACCAACAAGAGACCACTGGTGGGCACTACACAGCTAAAAATCGCACAAGTTGTTGCAATGTTGTTGGCTGAACAATACTGTAACAAGGCGGCTATCATGCGTGAACAACATTGTTGAACGAACAATGTTGCTCATCATTGTTCCAACAACATTGTTCACAGGGTGCAGCACAACATTGTTCACGCCTGTTGACAACTTGCAACAGCTTGTGCATTTTTACGCATGTAGAACAACCACTGAGACCAATTAACCGTGGGTGAACTGGGACTAGCCCTAACACAACCCTAATCCTAACCATACATTAGGGTTACCTAAACCATACGCATGTCATGTAGGGTTAGGATTCAACCCGGTCTCTTCATTAAATTAACTATTATCCTTAATTTACAAATCGCTCTGAATTAAGGATAATGGTTGTTAATCTAATGCTAGAACCCAACCCCAACACAACAAAGATCATAACCCTAACCCCCCGCCTAATGGGTTTTCTAACTAATCCCCCGTCAAAATTTTCTCCATCCCTAGCCCGCGACGCATCCACTCCCCTACTTGGCTAGCTAAACTTATAAACAAGTGAGAGATACTAAGCTTGTGGGATAGTAATTGACTAACACACGCATGTGCGACTTTCACGATCGCCTCTAAATTAACCATTATCCTTAATTTAGAGCGATTTGTGAATTAAGGATAATGGTTAATTTAAGGTAAGAGATCGTGTTGTAGGATTATGTTAGGGACTGAATAATAACCATATTTATTTTCTAGTCCCAGTTCCCTCGCAGTTAATTGGACCACTGACCATATATAAACCTCAATATAATATATATAATATTAGTCCAATTATATATAGATCAGTGCCCGTGACACAGTAAAGGCACTAAAATACGTTGACACGATTATTTGACATCATAACCAATCAGCAGGTTTCTTCGCTCGAATCATATGACACTATGTCCTACCCAGTCTTTTGGTGTCGTTTAGGCGCGAAATACGAATGGAAAACGTTCAGCGCTAGCTTTAATAGCAACAACTATAAACTCAAAGTTATATCGCAACCTTTGCTTAGTTAGCGGCATATATCTCAAAACTTCTAAATGATGAATACTTACCAAGCCAGTGACTTTGCTCCATACAGAAATGCATTTTTCCCGTAGCTTTAGTAGAATCGGGTCATTGTTGTGAGGACAATGAGGTCACTCATCTCGAGGCCAAAAGTCTTCCCCGTCAACTTGGTTTTCTATAAACAGTTTAAGGTCGCTCGTAAAGTGTATCTCACTATTGTCGTAAATCAAAGGATACTTTATAATAACATATATATAATAATTGATACATTCTTGTCGAAATGGCCATATTTGACAATAATTTGAGGCCGAACGAGTTATTTATCGATTCGAGTCACGCTAGTTAAATTGTTCGGAATATTTTCTGCCGTTTATTCCGTAAAACCATTCAATGAATAAAATAATCGTGAACGCGAAAGAAACGAACATTTATAGTTAAACACTTAAATGCAATGTTCTGTGATAGTGGATTATATACTAGTTGGACAAACGCAACGCGGTATGTGACTATTATATCTTACCTTTGAATGCGTCCATCAGTGCGCCCAGGTTTCACTGCTCGAGGAGTTCTAAAATGTCTTCTGATGTTGATACTTCGTGTATCGTTAAGGC
>JAYKKM010000235.1:112500-115000 GCA_035772405.1 Chrysogorgia sp. JL179-B06
GAAACGAGCTCGGTGGGGCAACTACAAGCGGAAACAATCGGCCTGCCAGGATTGTTAGGTTTATGGATTTTAGGTAGGAAATATATGACAGGCGTTCTGGGGGTTGTTAATATAAGGTTAGATGCAGAGGCAGGCAATTCACCGGCTTGGATGAAATTCCTTGATGGTAGTTTTGACGGATTTTTGGTGAGATTGAGTGGGATCGGAATTCAACTTAGTATATAAGATGGTGTCGCTGAGTTGAACGAAGAGCCTCTTGTCGATACAAGTCCGCTCTCCAGACAACTACAGCGCCACCTTTGTCCGCAGGTTTTATGACAACGTCATTTCGGCATCGTAATGAATTCAAAGCTAGAAGCTCTTCTTTGTTAAGGTTATGAACTTGTTTTCTGCGCGGAGGTTGCAATTTATCAATGTCATGGCGGCATTGTCTTACGAAAAGATCAAGGGAAGAAAAAATCACCTTCGGGATGGAGACCAAGACGACTTCTTGGGGTTGAGTTCTTCGAAAATATCCTTATTGCTATTGAAAGTGGGCTTATCATGAAAAAAGGCTTTGAGGCGCATGCGGCGGAAGAAAGATTCGGTATCCTCTTTAACTGAAAATAGATCGATGGGCCCGGAGTTGGGAACAAACTTGAGACCTTTCGCAAGAAAAGATCTCTCGGGGTCAGATAATGGCAAATCAGAGGGAATAGTGAAAACTAGACGAGTGACTTCGTTAGAGGAACTAGTGCTTTGGGAGGGATTCGGGGAAGGACCCAGTAATTTGGCCAATTTGGACGCCTTAACGTCTTTAAGAAAAACATAGAGTCTGGAATTCAGTCACATTACTTTTATTAGTCGTTGTTTATATCGGGGGGTCATTCCCTACGGTTTTAGATCCTCTTTTGATTTATTGTCTTTTAATCTCCCCGCTATCGATCGTCGTTATTCCCATCACATATCAGCGGCTTGTTCGAGTCATTCCCGTCGTTTGATGCGTATCACTATTAAATCTATGTCCAGTAATTTACAACATACTGATGACTACATCTCGGGATGTAAGTCCTCTCTCTCCCAGGTCTGCCCACCTATTTTGTTTACCGCTATCGTTCAACAAATTCGCCATGCTAAAATTCCAGACTCTATGTTTTTCTTAAAGACGTTAAGGCGTCCAAATTGGCCAAATTACTGGGTCCTTCCCCGAATCCCTCCCAAAGCACTAGTTCCTCTAACGAAGTCACTCGTCTAGTTTTCACTATTCCCTCTGATTTGCCATTATCTGACCCCGAGAGATCTTTTCTTGCGAAAGGTCTCAAGTTTGTTCCCAACTCCGGGCCCATCGATCTATTTTCAGTTTAAAGAGGATACCGAATCTTTCTTTCCGCCGCATGCGCCTCAAAGCCTTTTTTTTTCATGATAAGCCCACTTTCAATAGCAATAAGGATATTTTCGAAGAACTCAACCCCAAGAAGTCGTCTTGGTCTCCATTCCGAAGGTGATTTTTCTTCCCTTGATCTTTTCGTAAGACAATGCCGCCATGACATTGATAAATTGCAACCTCCGCGCAGAAAACAAGTTCATAACCTTAACAAAGAAGAGCTTCTAGCTTTGAATTCATTACGATGCCGAAATGACGTTGTCATAAAACCTGCGGACAAAGGTGGCGCTGTAGTTGTCTGGAGAGCGGACGTGTATCGACAAGAGGCTCTTCGTCAACTCAGCGACACCATCTTTTATACTAAGTTGAATTCCGATCCCACTCAATCTCACCAAAAAATCCGTCAAAACTACCATCAAGAATTTCATCCAAGCCGGTGAATTGCCTGCCTCTGCATCTAACCTTATATTAACAACCCCCAGAACGCCTGTCATATATTTCCTCTACCTAAAATCCATAAACCTAACAATCCTGGCAGGCCGAATTGTTTCCGCTTGTAGTTGCCCCACCGAGCTCGTTTCCAGTTTTCTAGACAACGTTATGTATCCTTTGGTTAAGAAGTTGCCTTCTTATATCAAAGATACTAAACATGCCTTGCAAATTTTCGACCAGTTACGTTTCGTAGTTCCGATAAATTTATTTTCACGATGGACGTCAAGTCCTATATACACCGTCATTCCCCATTGTGATGGCCTTGAAGCTCTGAAGTTTTTCTTTGATCAGCGCACTAATTTAGAACCCTCCACAACCACGTTACTCCGCTTAGCAGAACTAGTGCTTACCCTTAACAATTTTTTCGTTTGATGGTGAACATTATCAACTAAATAAGTGGTGTTTGCGATGGGCACCAAAATGGGTCCAAGCTATGCCCAATTTATTTGTTGGTTATGTTGAAAAACAGATCTTTGAACAATACACGGGTCCCTTGCCTGATTTTTTCGGAAGATTTATCGATGACTGTTTAGGAACAGCGTCGTGTTCACGTGTCCTTTTAGAGCAGTTCATCAACTTTGTTGATGATTTTCATCCTGCTCTGAAGTTCACGTGGGAAATCAGCGAGACCCTCTGTGTCGTTCC
>JAYKKM010000235.1:122500-135597 GCA_035772405.1 Chrysogorgia sp. JL179-B06
TTGTTAATATTCCCAGAAACTTATCCCGCATTACCACCACTATATTTACAGAACTCGTGATTAGGCTCTCGGCAACGGCATCCGTAGCTCATGTGGTTCAGAGCACTGCACTAGCATCACAAAGTCGCGGGTTCAAATTCCAGCCAGATATGCCTTGAAATTGCATTTTCGCAGCTGGTCCCGGTTTGGTCTTAAAATGTATATGTTACCAACACTCGAAATTTCCCTCACCATAAATACCTGAATATATATATTATATATACTGATGAAAGGGCTCTGATGAAGGGCTTCCGCGCGAAACGTCAGTATCTCGTCCTCTAAATTATTGGCAAAATAATATAATAATAAATAAAATAAATACCTTTTCACTTTGCTATTTTATTCAAAACACTGTCTACGCAGCACTCTACTTTTATATTTATATATTTATATATATATAAATATATATATATATATATATATATATATATTAATATATATATATATATATATATATATATATATATATAATATATATATATATATATATATATATATATAATATATATATATATATTTAAATATATATATATATATATATATATATATATATATATATATATATATATTATATATATATATATATATATAAATATATATATATATATATATATATATAGATATATATAATATATATATATATATATATATAATATATATATATATATATATATATATATAATATATATATATATATATATATATATATATATATATATATATATATATTATATAATATATATATATTTATATATATATATATATATATATATATAAATATATACATACATACATTATAAATATATATATATATATACATGTATGTTTGTAAATATTAAAATCCAACATCCCGGATGTAATTTTTTACCAGCCAAGGGTATTTACAAAAAATTCCACAATAAAAAAATTTAAATACCCCTAGTAAAAAAATTTAAGTTTAATATTGACGACATTAGCCAATCAGGAATGAGTAAAATTGATTGAAATGGTATTTTCTGCCTATGGCAGCATACCAGTCTTGACTTGGGTTGCTGTGTCCTTGTGCCCGTCAATGAAATAGTAAATGTAGTAAACGTAGTAAACGTAGTAAACGTAGTAAACGTAGTAAACGTAGTAAATCTAGTAAACGTAGTAAACGTAGTAAATGTAGTAAATGTAGTAAACGTAGTAAATGTAGTAAACGTAGTAAACGTAGTAAACGTAGTAAATGTAGTAAATGTAGTAAACGTAGTAAATGTAGTAAATGTAGTAAACGTAGTAAACGTAGTAAACGTAGTAAACGTAGTAAACGTAGCAAACGTAGTAAACGTAGTAAACGTAGTAAATGTAGTAAATGTAGTAAATGTAGTAAACGTAGTAAACGTAGTAAACGTAGTAAACGTAGTAAACGTAGTAAACGTAGTAAACGTAGTAAATGTAGTAAACTTAGTAAATGTAGTAAATGTAGTAAACGTAGTAAACGTAGTAAATGTAGTAAACGTAGTAAACGTAGTAAATGTAGTAAATGTAGTAAACGTAGTAAACGTAGTAAACGTAGTAAACGTAGTAAACGTAGCAAACGTAGTAAACGTAGTAAACGTAGTAAATGTAGTAAATGTAGTAAACGTAGTAAACGTAGTAAACGTAGTAAACGTAGTAAACGTAGTAAATGTAGTAAACGTAGTAAACGTAGTAAATGTAGTAAACGTAGTAAACGTAGTAAACGTAGTAAACGTAGTAAACGTAGTAAACGTAGTAAACGTAGTAAACGTAGTAAATGTAGTAAACGTAGTAAACGTAGTAAACGTAGTAAATGTAGTAAATGTAGTAAACGTAGTAAACGTAGTAAACGTAGTAAACGTAGTAAATGTAGTAAACGTAGTAAACGTAGTAAACGTAGTAAATGTAGTAAACGTAGTAAACGTAGTAAACGTAGTAAACGTAGTAAACGTAGTAAACGTAGTAAATGTAGTAAACGTAGTAAATGTAGTAAACGTAGTAAATGTAGTAAATGTAGTAAATGTAGTAAACGTAGTAAATGTAGTAAATGTAGTAAATGTAGTAAACGTAGTAAATGTAGTAAACGTAGTAAACGTAGTAAACGTAGTAAACGTAGTAAATGTAGTAAATGTAGTAAACGTAGTAAACGTAGTAAACGTAGTAAACGTAGTAAACGTAGTAAACGTAGTAAACGTAGTAAATGTAGTAAATGTAGTAAACGTAGTAAACGTAGTAAAAGTAGTAAATTAGTAAACGTAGTAAACGTAGTAAACGTAGTAAACGTAGTAAACGTAGTAAACGTAGTAAACGTAGTAAAACGTAGTAAACGCCCCCCCCCCCCCCCCCCCCCCCCCCCCCCCCCCCCCCCCCCCCTCCCGCCCTAGTAAACGAAAAAACCCCCCCCCCCCACCCCCCCCCCCCCCCCCCCCCCCCCCCCCTTGTAAAAACGTAGTAAAGTAGTAAATGTAGTAAACGTAGTAAACGTAGTAAACGTAGTAAACGTAAGTAAACGTAGGAAACGTAGTAAACGTAGTAAACGTAGTAAACGTAGTAAACGTAGTAAACGTAGTAAACGTAGTAAACGTAGTAAACGTAGTAAACGTAGTAAACGTAGTAAACGTAGTAAACGTAGTAAATGTAGTAAACGTAGTAAACGTAGTAAACGTAGTAAACGTAGTAAACGTAGTAAACGTAGTAAACGTAGTAAACGTAGTAAACGTATTAAACTAGTAAACGTAGTAAACGTAGTAAACGTAGTAAACGTAGTAAACGTAGTAAACGTAGTAAATGTTAGTAAATGTAGTAAACGTAGTAAACGTAGTAAACGTAGTAAACGTAGTAAATGTAGTAAATGTAGTAAACGTAGTAAACGTAGTAAACGTAGTAAATGTAGTAAACGTAGTAAACGAAGTAAACGTAGTAAACGTAGTAAACGTAGTAAATGTAGTAAACGTAGTAAATGTAGTAAATGTAGTAAATGTAGTAAACGACGTTTTCTACACTTAATTGCTACGTTTACTGCGTTTACTCCTTTACTACATTTACTACATTTACTGCGTTTACTGCGTTTACTACGTTTACTACATTTACTACGTTTACTACGTTTACTACGTTTACTACGTTTACTACATTTACTACGTTTACTACGTTTACTACATTTACTACGTTTACTACGTTTACTACGTTTACTACGTTTACTACATTTACTACGTTTACTACGTTTACTACGTTTACTACGTTTACTACGTTTACTACGTTTACTACGTTTACTACATTTACTACATTTACTACGTTTACTACGTTTACTACATTTACTACGTTTACTACGTTTACTACGTTTACTACATTTACTACGTTTACTACGTTTACTACGTTTACTACGTTTACTACGTTTACTACATTTACTACATTTACTACGTTTACTACGTTTACTACGTTTACTACGTTTACTACATTTACTACATTTACTACGTTTACTACGTTTACTACATTTACTACGTTTACTACGTTTACTACGTTTACTACGTTTACTACGTTTACTACGTTTACTACGTTTACTACGTTTACTACGTTTACTACATTTACTACGTTTACTACATTTACTACGTTTACTACGTTTACTACGTTTACTTAGTAAACAAAGAAGTGGTAAACATAGCAAGTATAGTAAGCTAGCCTTCCGGCGGTTGGCATGTCGCCGAGGGGATTCTGGGCTTACCTCCTTAGCGTGGTAATCGTGTGCGAAATTTCATGTAGCGCAGGTATCTTCGGGCGTAATGATAGGTTCGCGCTTAAACTTCCCTGAAATTATTTGGTGGGTTGGACTCCCCAGTACCACATCCGCGGCCATTAGACTTGTAGAACGTTTCTAATAAAGTAACTATTATTTGTTGTTTATGGCAGACCACAGAAGGAAATAATGATTGTACCGAAATCGTTCTGCGGAAGATAAAAATGGTATTAATATTCATCCAATGTCAAGATGGCTGTCTCGTACTGAGTACAACAAAACGTAAATATGAAAATGTTCGCGACGGTTTTTGGAGCAATCCCGACAATTGAGAATCGATGTTGAGATGCATGAATCAGAGATTATCTACAAACGTAGCAAAAATTCACCAAAGTTAAAGGACCCTACCGTCACTCCATGATCCGATGGTATTTACAATATTGAAATTGAGCCTGTTGATCCTCAGAACGTTCGACAATACATAGATGGAGAAGTGTACGCATTTGAGTATGTTTACAATAATAATAGTTGGGAAACTGATCGCTTGGTAGCAATAAACTCAGCCGTAGTAGTGTTGGTGTGGGACAAATTTACAATACCAGACCAACCTAAACTGGATAAGGCACATTCAACCAATTTTTCAACAATTTGCAAATCTGTATCCTGTAATGAAAATAAATTTCATGGACCTTGGAAACTACTATGATGTGACTGACGCGAAAAACAAATTCCATATATTAAAAACGATGCAACTTGATAGAAATGACCCTAATTTCATGCCTGTAACACGTGACCTGTCACCAATGAAGACTAGGATGATTATAAAATGGTTATGTAACCAAACATCAGGAAAATTCACACGTTGGAATAACAGTAGACACATTACGTCATTTATTACAGATTGCCCTGCAGTTAGAACATGCCACAATCCCACCTTACCTGAATGGCTACCTTTCCATCAAATCAGGTCAGAATCAAGAGGTTTAAAAAATATTAAAAGATATAGTGATACAAGAAATGTTTCATTTAACTCAAGTTGCAAAACATTTTGCATGCAATTGATGGGAATCCAGATTTGGTGAGGAAAGATTTCATCCCCTCCTATCCCAGTTATCTCCCGGGAGGAATTCAACCGAATGTAAAAATCAGTATTAATAAAATTTCGATGAAACAGATTGAAGATGTCTACATGGAAATTGAAAAACCTTTTCACGAGCTCGAACATCACGGAATCTTGGAGTATATTATGAACTTAAAGACGCTGAAAGATGATAAAGGTGCCCAATCAGACTTCGAGGAAAGATGCTATGAATACCTTGAACGCTTTGTACGAGGAAAATCCAGAAGAAAACAAAATTGAAACCAATTACAACACAATTGGTCAGTTATATAAAGCAATCATTTTGGTCCTAGCGAAACTTACAACGTGTGGGAAATATAATGATATATTTTCAACGAAGAGACCTCAACTTGTATTCACTGCGAGTGCGTTTAAATTGGTTGAAGTGACTAACTTTAAAACGGCTTTGGAAGGTCTACAGACGATTATTGAGCAAGGCGAAGGCTCTTCACCTTGTAACCCCATGCAGAACAATAACGGTGAAACGATATCACACTATTTCCAATTTTCATCGATAATTCACAAACGGGCTGTGCAGACATTTACAACAATACAATCTGATAACCTCAAAACACAAAATGATGACCCGATGCTTGCTGCTCGTACTGCAACTTATAAGAAGCAACAGAAATAAGTAGAGTGTAATCCACACTAACTCGCGAAACTAGTGCCACAAACTCTAACTCTAACCTATATTCTTGGCTGCCGTGGGGAAACGCTGACCCTGGGTAACTCGAGCCAGTATGATTTCCGAGTTCCGCTTAAATTGCCACTACGATCAAATTTTTACCTATCGATATTTTTACGTATTTTTTAAAGCAGAGCTGCTAAATATTACTTGGTCGAAACCGTTTTGCGATTCGACGATGTCAAGTATTATTTTTCTTACTCCGAATCTGGAGTTGTTATGTCCGCCATTAATCGTTCATGTTCTTGACCAGCGTAACGAAGTGACGTCAGATTTTTCAACGCGAAGACTCCAAGTGGCTAATTCCTCAAGTAAATCAAGGTCGTTTTTTTCAAAGGCTGGACATTTCATCTACTTCTCGAAAAAAAACAAGAAAACAAATAACCTCGACCGAAATTCATCGTATAGCATTGAGAATCTGACGTCACAAACAATATTATCTTTTGAAATTGCGGGCTCAGTTGGAACACGTTTTTAGTAATGGTGGCCTAAATATTAGTGATGTCAGAGCTCAAAACACTTACTTCAAAATACCATTTTTTTAGTTTTTGATGATCACTTTCGATCCTGAAATAGTATTCTATGCTAAATAAAATCTAAAAGACGGTGTGAATTTTCATCGTAGTGGCACTTTAAAGGTTTCTACACACGAGGCGACAAATCGCGGGGTCTGTTGCGGCGACATTTCCCTGTCGACGACACACGAGGGAAATGTCAGAGAAAGTAAAGGAAAATAAAATAACGTTCTTTGATTGGTTTCTTTTAATTTTGTCGCAGGGACTAGTTGCTGTTTATGCGATGGGACATGTTGCGCGCACAACATGATGTCCCCACGACAAGATTTCGCATGTAGCAACATGTCCCCGCAATACGTCCAAGCGATTTTTCGCCTCGTGTGTAGGAACCTTAAAGGACACTGCACCCCAAAACAAGTGTTGCTTAAATAAAAGTTCTTTGTCGCCTTACATGAGAAAGGATATTAGTTTTCATCTAATCGTTTTAGTTTTAGAGAAATTTGGCTTTGTTTGTCGAATTTTTGTAAATTGAAGGCCGGTCGCAATCATTAATTTTTGACGTCATTGAGTGATGAAACACTTTGAAAAGAAATCCTTCACAATAATGTGAATAGAAATCCGGCACAATAGACTAAGACCACGTTATGTTGTAATGATATTGTAAAGGTTTTTTTGTGTAGTGTTTGTATGACTCAATGACGTCAATAATTAATGGGAGCGACCGCATTGCCCACAATCAGCACAGAAATGGCACCCTTCAATTTACAAAAATACGATAAACAAAGCCAAATTTCTCTCAAACTAGAAAGATTAGAAGAAAACTAATACCCGTTCTCATGTAATGCGACAAAGAACTTTCCTTTGAGCAACACTTGTTTTTTGGGTGAAGTATCCCTTTAAACCTATCTAGACTGGGAGCATTTTAAATGCAGATATCTCAATAACGGTGACAGCTATGAACAGGAACATTCACGACATTTGCTAGAAATACATAGTCAGTATAAGCAGAAAAAATGGTGAAAACATAGTGTGTGGAAAAATGTTATAGAGTATTCCGGAACACCTACTAACACGGAATTTCGACAATGCATTTTCGTATAAAAAAAAATAAAAACATCGATTAAGATAAATCTATTTATTGATATAATAACTTATGTACGTTAACAGAACAGCAAGAAATAATCCTGAACATTTGTTTGGAAATGCTTCAAATCCGAGTTTTTGACGACCGATGACGTCATTTGTTGCCATGTCAACAAAAGTGTAACGTACATTCAGTTTTACTATACCATCAACCTGTGAAAATTTAATTGGCAATAACCGTTTTTAATTCTGAAAACAGATTTTTTAATTACCATGCCTAAATACATAACACACGTGTCTACTATATACGAGAACGTGCATACCCTTCTTAAAAACCTGTTTATGTACTTTATTATTTTCGACGTTATCTCGATCAATATTTAACAGTTTTGAATTCTGAAACCAGATTTGGAATTACAATGTCTAAATACATAACATACGTGCCTATTATATTGTGCGAACGTGCATACCCTTCGTAAAAACCAATTTATGTACTTCTTTAGATCAGAAATCCGTTATGTCACGGCTTCGCCTTTTCTGCCAGGCCCAAATATTGTCCGATTCAAACGGATCACCCAAACCGACTTTTTACTTCCTTATAAGGAGTTTTTGAGAGTTTTACATAATTGTAATCTTTGGGTTCTACAAAGAAAGAAATGTAATATATCTTGTTGTTTGAAAATTTCATCTTCATGCATTTTCCTCCTGCTAAATTGTTGCTTTACAATTCGCAGGAAATGACGTCAAAGCAGGGACACGCGAAGTCATTACACACTCGTTCAACAGTGCGATAACAAATTCGCTCAATTCCCACTTTCATTGTAATGTAACTGCTGAATCAATGTGCAATGTTTTTGCGCGTGGCCCTGTTTGAACGTAATTTTCCTGTGAATAGTAAATCACTTAAGCAGGGGAAAAGGTATGAAGATGAAATTTTCGCAGAACAAGATATTTTACAATTCTTGTCAAGAGATTCCAAAGATTACAAATATGTAAAATCCCCAAACCCCGGATAGGCACTTTAAATATATACCGTCAATTTTTCAGTATACCGGAAACCTAAAAATTTCGGAAACCTTGAATTGTTTAGAAATTTCTGCTCGCGTTGAAATCTGGCAAACCTTATGTCTGCAGACCAAACTCAACGAAGGCACGCTTAATTTTTCATCCGATACCTGGAACTCTTTGGGACTTTCCCTGCGTGAATCAACAACGCTGACTGTTTTCAAACAAGGACTCGTGAAAGCTGTTTTTTAAACTGATATTTTACCGTTTTTCTGATATTTTCCCTTATTTTACTGATATTTTTACCATTTGTTATTACTTTTAATTGTAGGACCTATATGTAAACCACCAACCGGTGACGATGGTTTCCTCATTAAAGATTATTTTCAATTCAATATGTTTTTTAATTAGTCCAAAATGGGGTCGTTAGCCACCAATCCAGCCTCCCTAGATCAACCCCTAAGTTGAAAATTTTGGTTTGCTTTATCTGATTGTATAGCTGAGCTCTATCTTATTTTTCAGATGGGCAAGGGAAATTACGACTACTTTGGAAGGGAAATACCTTTTTATGAAGAAGGTTATTGGCCAATTGTTTTTGATCCTAACATGTCAAAATACAAAGATGGTAGCAAAGCATATAACGTGGCGAAATCATTCAATGAAATGTATTCAAGATTGTTGCAAACCTTGCAGACTGTGTTTGATGGAAACACATGCTCGTTTTGACGACGCCGTTGGTATTATGAAGTCATTGATGGTCTATGGTAACAGAGTTTGTACAAACACCAATTGAGGATGATGGTGATCCAAATGTTGGCCCAAATGCTGGTCCAACTTACTTTTTGGACTAACAAGAAGCTCGTGCCTAGCACATTTTTTCGTCAGGGAAAATGGCGATGGTATCGGCGGTCACAGTTTCTGTTTTGTTATGAACATTTATGTAGTGTTTGTTACCTATGTCTATTTTACTTTGTCGACGTAGGCTTTGTTCCTAAGTTTAATTTACTTTGTTGACGTATATGATAATTTGATATCATGATAATTTGAGTAGGCTTTATGTTCCTAAGTTTATTTGACTTTGTTGACGTATATGATAATTTGATATGATAATTTGATATGATAATTTGTGTAGGCATTGTTGCTAATTTTATTTTACTTTGTCGACGTGTAATGATAATTTGATATGATAAATTTTGTAGACTTTGTTCCTGTCTTTGTTGACGTGAATAATGAATAAAGGTATTCAACGTCTTAATAAATGTTTTCGACAAAATGTGCTTCATGGGTAACCAGGACTTAATTGAAAAGAGATACTTGCAGAAAAGAGATGCGTGCAGTTATGGATCAAGTATTTCCTGCGAAACACGTTGCACGGGTCATGTAGTTAAGAAATAGAAAACATTTTCCTTGTTTCCATAGAGTTCTAGAAACACGAGTGGAAGTTTGGGAGAACGAGAGATGGCAGTGTTTCCACGCTATTTAGAGTTCTCGCAAACTTTCACAAGTGTTTCTATAACGTATGGGAACGCGGAAAATGTTTTCCATTTCTTTTATTTAGTTTAGTTTAGTGTAGTTTATTAGATTTATATCACTAGAAGCCCAATTATAGGGGTTCCGTGAGGGCCTACGATTTAAGCCTAGTTCACACGAGCAAGTTTTCTTTGGCAATTTGAGAAGTGTTATTTGCTCGTGTGAATGAGGAAATATGACAAGTTTTCCTCTTTTGAACAAGGAAACTTGTCCAGGAAAAACTTGTCATGTTCAAAATCTGATTCAAAATCTGATTGTAAAACCTCATACCCAGTTCCTTTATTTGTGCGCATTTTTGCTAAACAATCATGGCGGGCGTTCGTTTTAGGAGCGCGCGATGCGAGGCGGTTGTATCCGCAGGATAGGATTCGTTGGATAAACAAAGCAACTTCACTTCTTTAAGAATCGCTTCAAACCCGAGAAAGCTTATGTGAACATCAAAATAAAGATAAGATATGATTGCTTTATGATAGGAAAAAGAAAACATATACTGTAGTGTACAATTGTTATGTAGTACTACAATCTTCTACGGCCGGTATCACGCAGTTCTCGCACAAACTTCTACTCGCAAATCCTTGTGAATGTCTGCGGTTCTCAGTGGACCAGGGACGAACCCACCACATACGTCGTTTGCGCCTAGTTGTTTCCTCATGGTACATTAATAAAATGGCACTTAGGCCACAGGCTAAAAACCTAAAAACCGTTTTCCCCCTCGATATTGGTACATTTATAGAACTCGTTCTTCCGTTGAGCCACGAAGAAACTTGTCAAGGGAAATAATTTCACCAAAACTCATTGTTGAATCGTTCACACGGGCAAATAAAAATTGACAAGGAAGATTTGTCAAGGAAAAATTCTTAACCATATACACGAGTAAGTTTAATTGGCAAGAAATTTGCCAAAGAAAACTTGCTTGTGTAAACTAGGCCGTTATCCGAGAAGGTCGTTATCCGAGTATTACAAAGGCAGCACTTTCTCCTCAATTATTTTTAAGACCCTGAGTGGAGGTCCGACTTTATTTAAACATAGGCAGAGAACAACTCGAAAGCGTAGGCTACTTTGTTCTCTTTACACATTACACCAATCTGCAACTTTAGTAATAAAAATATCAACTTGTATCTAATTATTAATCTACATGTAAATAATATCTCAAAAATAGTGTGAATAAAATTTGAACTTGGATGGACGAACGGAGGAAATTTATTTATACACGGTAGTTCTATCAGACTTCAAAATTACATAGATAAATTCCTAAATCTGATCTATCTAGAAGCCGTGTAAAAAAACAAATAAACTATAACTAATTATATTTACAAAGTTTTTTTTGGATCTAGATACTAATGTTATCAATGCAGAAATATGGTTTTTAATTCCATTTTTAAATTTAGATAAGATCTTCTCATTTTTTAGAGAATTGGTAAAGAGTTCCAAATCATGGAACCAGACACTGCAAAACTCTTTTTGTAGAATTCTGTCTAATCTTTGGAATTTGAATGTTTTTATCCGATGATCGTAAATTATAGACATCCGTGCTCAACTGTTTATTGAATATTTCGGATAAGTAGGATGGAGCACACCCATTGACAATTTTATGCATCATAATGGCTTTCTGGCATTTTCTTTTGTGAGCAACGATAGCCATCCAAATCGGAAAAGAGATCACACGAGTGGACAGTGTATGTGCGCTAGTAATGATACGAGCTGCTTGGTTTTGTAACTTTTGCAGTTTGTCAGCAAGTGTATGATCAATACTGTCCCATACAACACTACAATAGATGAAGTAGGGTTCAACAATTGAGTGGTATATATAATAAGAAGATCTCGGTTAAGAAATGGTTTTGATTTTTTCAATATACCTAAACTTGTAGCAACGTTCTTTTTAATACTTTCTATACAACTTTTCCTAGTTAGATTTTCATCAATATTAAGCCCTAAGCATTTAACTTCATGGGTCTGTTTTTAGGGAGATGCCATTAACTGATAGGTCCATTTTCTTGTCAAGAGTAGCTAAACGTTGTCTTGAACACCGATCAACATGACATCAGATTTAATGACATTCAGTGTAAGTTTATTAGCGCAAAGCCATTCTACTATACTCCCAATGTCATTTTCTAACATTGATTTGATTTCAGGAATATTACAACCAGATACGGTTAAATTAGTATCATCTGCAACCTCGTCCCCAGGGCCTTCGCGGGCAAGATGGCGGCGAGGGGCTGGACCAAAACTACCGTTGATTGGTTGTAGCATTTAATTGCATTAAATGCTCACAACTGTCCCCATTGGTCAATAATTAAATTGTGCGAGAAAGCAAACTAAACATGGCGTCTAATACAGCAGATAATGAAATGAACATGTTTATCCGAAGAAACCACTGATCTACATAAGAGGACTTTGTTTGAGCGCCACCGAAATTGAAGCCGGAAGTTTTGAGCTGCGCCAGCTCCACTTCGGTTCAGTATCGCTATTACGCTATATTTTACTGTTGTGGAATTGTAGTTTTTGCATAACCACGAAATAGGTGAACAAAGCAAACCCATTTTGACATGGTACATCATGAAACTACAGAAAACTTTAAAATGTGGATAAAAATTGAATCGTAAGTAAATAAGTTCATATTTTGAGCGCTATCTATACTAACAAACGGCGATGATTGATTAGGATAAAAATCTGAGATAATAGCACGATTGTTGAATATTTACAGTCGAGTTGATTTATTTAAAGGGCGGGATGACGTGAAATGTGGATAGGCTGCACTTATATTTTTTGGTTTATCATGTTATGTATAAATTATGTCATTTTGAATATATTTGCTATTGTGTTACAAGGTCTAAAATGTAACCACTATGAAGGAACGAATTTGAAGGTGAAACAGTAAGACAACTAATAGTGGCTTTCTATAGAATAATTGTACTGTATCATAAACTTTGTCCATGATTTGATTAAAGAAACATTTTTAATAACTCATGTGTTGTTGTCATGTGTATTTTGATTCTATATAATAAACCATTGCTGGTTAATATTAAAACTTTAATCGATTTCTTAGCCATACTGATCAACCAGGCCAAATCCATAATTTTTTCCCTCATATCTTAAACAGGTTTAGGAACAAAACAATTAATTTTATATAATAAAAAATAGCATATATTTTTCTCCAGTAATTTAACTTGCTTTTCTTGTTTGATTTTATGAATGTTTTGATTTTGTTTCATATTTTAATCCTTGAAATTACAAGCCGCATGGCAATAGCTATTAAATAAGTTCCCTTTTTCAACCTCTTCTACTAAAGAAAAACACCAAATTGCACAGTGTACATGAAAATAATTACATGAATCAATTCATTCTACTATATAATGTACAGCAGCTACATGTATAAGCCTATTCACATACATGTAACATTCATCCTCA
>JAYKKM010000236.1:0-50000 GCA_035772405.1 Chrysogorgia sp. JL179-B06
GTCACGGTCAACCCAATCAAAACCACATTGTTGTCTCTGCATGCATCTACTTACTGTTGCCTCTACTACATTTTCTCAATCCAGTACCCAAATGAGTAGAAATATATGTTTCTGTTTATGGATTCCATGCTACTGGGATTGCAGCATGCCACATCAAACAAGATTGCAGTCCATAAATTTGTAAAAGATCTAGAGTGCATGCATGCCTTTGTAAACCTTTAATTACGTAATAAAACACTTTCGCGTTGTCACTTCCGTGTTATCTATATTAAATACCCCGGGGGCGGAGTAATTTTATCCCACATTGAATTTCTACATATTTTGCCCCAACAAACAAGGCATTCTGTCGAAATCTAATTTACCCCACATTTGCGGTAATTTTACCACTATAATTTCCCCCATTTAAAAGGGTAACTATTACTTTAATATTTTACCCCTGTTTGCAGGGTTCTTTTTAATTTTCTGTGGGGAAAAACCTACCCCAACTGTTTTGGGGTCTTTAGGGATAGTGTCAGATTCATTATCATGATAATGTAAAGTGAAGGTGTTATTGGACATGCAAATATTGGAACAAAGCTCTTACTTCAATAAGGGCCTTCACTCTGGCCAATATTCGAAATAACACCTTCACCTTGCTCTACCAGCAATAACTACTGTATGCTTCCACTAATAGTGGAGAAAGTTTACCAGTATGCATGATGATTTCCAAAATGAATTCAATATTTGGTCTCCTCATTTTCAGAGTGTAAACGTGGAAAGTAATCTTTTTAATGAGATTATAATTGTTATTTTATGTGTATATAAATAACAACATTTTGTCATTTTTTGTAACTAGGATTTATGTGGCGTTCTGGTTGGGATATTGAAAGTGAAGCAGAGGCTGATTCCTCAAAGTGTGAAGCAGAATTGTCATCAACTGATGATGAAGATAATTAAGAGATTTGGAACGATGTTGTTCCAGATAATGTACAACAAGATTTAAATGCAGAATCACCACCACCTCTTCCTGAACAACCAGCAAATATATCTCGGAACATGGTAAACAGTCTTGTGTTTTGGCTTGCTTACTTTCTTCTGGTACGGTAACTGTCGTGTAATATCAGTGAAAATGGAATGGTATGGCTTCTACGCTTCCTGTCTGCTTGGCTTAAGCTATTGGGAGTGCATATTCCTAATGACACTATTTCCCAAATTATAGCAGTCTTTCCTGGCTCAATTTACACGCTCAGACAGTTTTTAGATTTTGACAAAGATGACTTGCAAAAAAGGTTACCTGCAATGCATAGAGTTTATAGAGTCCAATTGAAGAATGGGAAGAGTTGTTTCCATCCCATTAAGTAGTATTGTTATAATAGCATCATAAACTCGATGGAACAATTGCTTAAAAAAAAGAATTTGTGGAAAAGTGTGAAGAATGGAGAAGCAGATCAATGACTGAAAACAAATGGTTGAAATTTATAATGGACAGGCTCTGGAAAGATTTTTTAACTTGCAATGGAAAAGACTTCCTACAAGCACCCCGTAATTATGGATTGATGCTGAACTTCGACTTCTTTCAACCCATGAAGCGAAGAAGTGATTATTCTGTTCGAGTTTTTTACCTTGTCTTTCTGAATTTGCCAAGAGCTGAATGCTTCAAATGGGAAAACATAATTGTGGTTGGTATTGTTCCATCACTAGACAAAGAACCAAAAAGTTTGAATGCATTTCTTGAACCTGCCATAAAGGAGTTGCAATATGCTTGTGGAAAGGCATGAAGTTGGCTTATGCCATCTGTAGATTCCTTGTAACTTTTAGGGCAGCTGTGATAGCAAGTTCGTCAGATGTTCCTGCAGTTAGAAAGTTGGGAGGTTTTAGGAAGTTGTGCCATGCAGCACATTATGGGTGTTCCCGTTGCCTAAAGTTGTTTCCAGGAGGGTTTGGAGAGAAGGATTATTCCGGTTTCGACAAAGAAAATTGGGAGCCAAGAACTAATCTGCAACATGGACACTTAGATATGATTAAGATACAGTCAAAACGGGACAAACTTTGCAAGGAAACAAGCATAATACACTACACTAAACTACTTGATCTGGAGTACTTTGACGCAATTCGATTTTTCACAATTGACCCTATATGCATAATCTTTTGACAGCCAAAACCATGTTCCAGTTGTGGGGAAAGGTTAAACTGATGGGTTCCAAGCAATATTGGCAGACTCCCCACTAAAATATCATCAAACAGTGGTTGCTATACTGCTGAACAATGGAAGAACTGGACCCTCATTTATTCCTTGTTTTGCTAAAAGATATTCTACCAGATCACAACAAATGTTCGCAGATATTTGTACTTGCTTGCAAACACATTTGAGAAGCAGTTATTTCACAAACTGATATAGAGATTGCTAATGGGTTATTCACAAAATTTGGTAAAGAAGTGGAAAGACTGCATGGGAAAGAAGCCATAACACCTAATATGCACCTTTACTGCCATTTAAAGGATGTCTTTTTAGACCATGGGCCAGTTGCAAGTTTTTGGTGTTTCAGTTTTTAATGGTATAATGGAATACTAGGAAGTACCCCGACAAACAAGCTATCGATCGAATTGCAACTGATCAGATTTAATTTAAGAAGATATGATAACAGACTCCCCAGCTTATTTAAAGAACTTTTTCACTTTTGTTCTGAAGTTAAGCAATATGAAAAGTACTGATAGGCTTGAGCATTCCAAATGGACTGACAGATGGGCAGTCCATAGGCAAGCTGTAACTTCCCCAATGCCAGAAGTAAGTGTATGGAGCAACTAGTCTGATGTGTTCTGCCCGGCTGAGGATGAAAAACGTCTGCTTGAAGTGTATAAGCTGCTCTACCCTGAAATTGCTATCTCCGAAAAAGATACGAGTCAACTCATTCACAAATTTGGATCAATAGTGATTGGCACAACATCGTTTGGTTCAAGGATTGAACCACGTCAAGTAAGGTCGAGTACGATTCTTGCCTCGTGGCCAGCTAATGTTGGTGTAGTCAACAAGACCACTTTTCCCTAACACCAGGTTTACCCCCAACAAGCTAGAAGCCCAATTACAGGGGTTCCGAGGGCCTACGAGTTAAGGTCGTTATCCGAGAAGACCCGAAAGTCTTACCATTTGCTGATATTTTTGCAAAGGCAGCACCTTCTCAATTATTTTTAAGACCCTGAGTGGAGGTCCGACCCTGGAAATGAACCTATGCCTCCCAGCTCAGACATGTGGTAACCACTAGACCACAACAGCTGAGATGCTGCTTTTGGCTAAGCCGATCATCAGCAAACGAGAAGCCATTCGCACGATCTGCCAATATGCACTACTGAGGCGCATTAGCTTGACTAAGCTTAGTAACAGCGATCCCATCGGCGTTGCAAACAACGTTCCTCTTCTTTGACCAATTCTTGCTTGCCATTATCAAAATATTAGGTTTTGGCAGGAGATTTCCGGGAAAACAAGGCCGGTACTATTTCCCCGATGTAGGACCGGCTAATTACCCAGATTTTGTAACTGTAAATGCCTTTTCAATTGCTAAAACTGACATATTGAATTGATGGAAACCTGACATATCATTCTCTTTGTGCATTTATTGCTCCAACCTCCAATTTGTGCAGTCCGATTCCCACTCCCTGCTGCGGAAGGAACTGAAACTCCAAGGGCTAAGTATCTACCAAGCCCAGAACCCGGCCAGGTGCTGCAAGGAAGCTGTGCAGCGCAAGGGTGCTTGGAGAGGGCTGTACATCACATGCCAAATCTAAATGCTTTCTGGTTCTGGTGTATAATAATAATAATACTTTATTCAATCAATAAATGATAGAAAAGGTGAACTTGAGGTTATCCCTATATACAGATCACCTAAAAAAATTAATAATAATAATAATAAATCACTAAATGTGCTCATTAAAATAGTTAAAAACTTATCTTATATAAATGTTCTGTGTATAATGTTTATCTTAAAGTCCTAGTACTAATGGATTTTCGTATGGTTCTTCAAACGTGACGCATTTACTGAGATTAATATCTCCGTCTAATAAATAATTAGGTAAGTTATTCCATCGGGGGATGATCCGTACAAAGAAGGAGTTCTTATAGCAGTTACATTTAGCTAATTTAGTTTGAATTTTATATTGGTGATTAGCACTTGTCGACTTGTATTTAGCGAAATCAAAATAGTCAGTAAAAGTTAACCCATTCAATCCAAATACTATTTTGAAAGATTCTACTAAAGACAAATATTCCCGTCGTTGCTCCAGTGTCGACACCTATCTTCGTAACTCATCTCGTGTAACGTACTTTAGCCCCGCTATATTCGACTAGTCTGTTAGTCCAACTTTTTATTCACACATACTAAAGTAACTGTAATTATGATGGCACGGAATTCTACTGACAGAGCTCAACTGGTCCTCCTTCTCAAGGAACTGGAGCGCACGAACCGAGATGTAAGCACGGAAAACCATTTGCTCCAGGAAGAACTAAAGAGGCAAGTAGAGAATAACCAAAGTGCGTACGAAAGCCTTGAGAGAAAATTAGACCAGGAAACTTATAGTGGTGATGGATCTTCTCCTGGGCGAAGAGCCAAACTAAAGAAAGCGAATTAAATTTGCAATTTTTATATATTCTCATTTCAATTCGTATTTGTTGTACTAAATTTGTTGTACTAACTTGATAGACTTTAGATTCTAGCTGTGATTCTAGAGGCGAAGTTTGTTCCTTAAGAAAATTCAGTGTGATAAAAGCCGTTAATTTTCACGCTCGAATTCTGTGATATATTGTTGCTTTTATATTAATAATTTAATAATAGTTTCATCATTTATATTGCGCATTTTCCATAATGTAACGATCAAATGCGTAATCAACAAATTACAACGAAATCGCGCGCACAAGCATGTGCTTGCTTTTAATCTAAAATAGGTTTGCAACAGTTCACTTGAATGCATGACAATATGTGTGATTTGGAATGAAGATGGAGGACTTGCTAAAGGTTCTAAGAGCATACCACCACTGGGCGGGGGCGAAACGCTCCTTCTCATGTTTTAAATACTACATATAACACAAAAACAATAGTTTACACCTAATAATTTACCTGTGTCACTATGGTTCGACTTTCTTCACGTTATTTCATAACAACGATATAGCCACCATGTATTTCCATGTAAGCTGCAATACCACTCTCTGTAACTTTGTCATCTCGTTTACATTTGTATTTTCATCTTGCAGAATTTGAAGGCACTTTTGCTGTGGTAGCTCTGCCAGAACTTCTTGCAAGAAAGGTCACAAACAAAAAAGGAAATGATTTAATTGACATTTTGTATGTAAGTATAATTATGCATCTTACGTATATTCGCGGATTCAATACCCACAATCCAGTGTTTGAAGAATGATTGAACCATTTATAATTTTACATGTGAAACAGCGCTTTGCAAATTTCTCACGACCTAAGTGTGTGACATTATAATAATAATATTTATATAGTGCACATATCAAATAACTGCCCAAGGTGCTTTACAATGAACACACTAAAACCAAAGTAAAAACCATTAACAACTGTTTACATACAACCAGCAAAAACTAACAAAATACCGATGACTCAATACTCTTACATACAGTACATGTAATATAACAATAAAACTAATGCATAATCCTAATTATTAAAACAACGGTTTAGTCGCGAACAGCCCGACCATCTGCTTGATGATTATACCAGTAGCAGGACTATTTCTGACCCGACTATCAGGTTCCTGATCAGATTCCTGACCTACAGTAGTGACATTCAATTTCCTTATATATTACTTACAGCATTTTTACGTTGGAAAGACGACGATTTCAACGGAGCTGTTCGAAATACGACATTTCCAAAATTACTTGAAATTCGAGATGACATCTTCATTTTACAGTGACTGGCAATATTAACAGAGGGTAACGAATTGGTGGGTGTCACGGTCAACCCAATCAAAACCACATTGTTGTCTCTGCATGCATCTACTACTGTTGCCTCTACTACATTTTCTCAATCCAGTACCCAAATGAGTAGAAATATATGTTTCTGTTTATGGATTCCATGCTACTGGGATTGCAGCATGCCACATCAAACAAGATTGCAGTCCATAAATTTGTAAAAGATCTAGAGTGCATGCATGCCTTTGTAAACCTTTAATTACGTAATAAAAACACTTTCGCGTTGTCACTTCCGTGTTATCTATATTAAATACCCCGGGGGCGGAGTAATTTTATCCCACATTGAATTTCTACCTATTTTGCCCCAACAAACAAGGCATTCTGTCGAAATCTAATTTACCCCACATTTGCGGTAATTTTACCACTATAATTTCCCCCATTTAAAAGGGTAACTATTACTTTAATATTTTACCCCTGTTTGCAGGGTTCTTTTTAATTTTCTGTGGGGAAAAACCTACCCCAACTGTTTTGGGGTCTTTAGGGATAGTGTCAGATTCATTATCATGATAATGTAAAGTGAAGGTGTTATTGGACATGCAAATATTGGAACAAAGCTCTTACTTCAATAAGGGCCTTCACTCTGGCCAATATTCGAAATAACACCTTCACCTTGCTCTACCAGCAATAACTACTGTATGCTTCCACTAATAGTGGAGAAAGTTTACCAGTATGCATGATGATTTCCAAAATGAATTCAATATTTGGTCTCCTCATTTTCAGAGTGTAAACGTGGAAAGTAATCTTTTTAATGAGATTATAATTGTTATTTTATGTGTATATAAATAACAACATTTTGTCATTTTTTGTAACTAGGATTTATGTGGCGTTCTGGTTGGGATATTGAAAGTGAAGCAGAGGCTGATTCCTCAAAGTGTGAAGCAGAATTGTCATCAACTGATGATGAAGATAATTAAGAGATTTGGAACGATGTTGTTCCAGATAATGTACAACAAGATTTAAATGCAGAATCACCACCACCTCTTCCTGAACAACCAGCAAATATATCTCGGAACATGGTAAACAGTCTTGTGTTTTGGCTTGCTTACTTTCTTCTGGTACGGTAACTGTCGTGTAATATCAGTGAAAATGGAATGGTATGGCTTCTACGCTTCCTGTCTGCTTGGCTTAAGCTATTGGGAGTGCATATTCCTAATGACACTATTTCCCAAATTATAGCAGTCTTTCCTGGCTCAATTTACACGCTCAGACAGTTTTTAGATTTTGACAAAGATGACTTGCAAAAAAGGTTACCTGCAATGCATAGAGTTTATAGAGTCCAATTGAAGAATGGGAAGAGTTGTTTCCATCCCATTAAGTAGTATTGTTATAATAGCATCATAAACTCGATGGAACAATTGCTTAAAAAAAAGAATTTGTGGAAAAGTGTGAAGAATGGAGAAGCAGATCAATGACTGAAAACAAATGGTTGAAATTTATAATGGACAGGCTCTGGAAAGATTTTTTAACTTGCAATGGAAAAGACTTCCTACAAGCACCCCGTAATTATGGATTGATGCTGAACTTCGACTTCTTTCAACCCATGAAGCGAAGAAGTGATTATTCTGTTCGAGTTTTTTACCTTGTCTTTCTGAATTTGCCAAGAGCTGAATGCTTCAAATGGGAAAACATAATTGTGGTTGGTATTGTTCCATCACTAGACAAAGAACCAAAAAGTTTGAATGCATTTCTTGAACCTGCCATAAAGGAGTTGCAATATGCTTGTGGAAAGGCATGAAGTTGGCTTATGCCATCTGTAGATTCCTTGTAACTTTTAGGGCAGCTGTGATAGCAAGTTCGTCAGATGTTCCTGCAGTTAGAAAGTTGGGAGGTTTTAGGAAGTTGTGCCATGCAGCACATTATGGGTGTTCCCGTTGCCTAAAGTTGTTTCCAGGAGGGTTTGGAGAGAAGGATTATTCCGGTTTCGACAAAGAAAATTGGGAGCCAAGAACTAATCTGCAACATGGACACTTAGATATGATTAAGATACAGTCAAAACGGGACAAACTTTGCAAGGAAACAAGCATAATACACTACACTAAACTACTTGATCTGGAGTACTTTGACGCAATTCGATTTTTCACAATTGACCCTATATGCATAATCTTTTGACAGCCAAAACCATGTTCCAGTTGTGGGGAAAGGTTAAACTGATGGGTTCCAAGCAATATTGGCAGACTCCCCACTAAAATATCATCAAACAGTGGTTGCTATACTGCTGAACAATGGAAGAACTGGACCCTCATTTATTCCTTGTTTTGCTAAAAGATATTCTACCAGATCACAACAAATGTTCGCAGATATTTGTACTTGCTTGCAAACACATTTGAGAAGCAGTTATTTCACAAACTGATATAGAGATTGCTAATGGGTTATTCACAAAATTTGGTAAAGAAGTGGAAAGACTGCATGGGAAAGAAGCCATAACACCTAATATGCACCTTTACTGCCATTTAAAGGATGTCTTTTTAGACCATGGGCCAGTTGCAAGTTTTTGGTGTTTCAGTTTTTAATGGTATAATGGAATACTAGGAAGTACCCCGACAAACAAGCTATCGATCGAATTGCAACTGATCAGATTTAATTTAAGAAGATATGATAACAGACTCCCCAGCTTATTTAAAGAACTTTTTCACTTTTGTTCTGAAGTTAAGCAATATGAAAAGTACTGATAGGCTTGAGCATTCCAAATGGACTGACAGATGGGCAGTCCATAGGCAAGCTGTAACTTCCCCAATGCCAGAAGTAAGTGTATGGAGCAACTAGTCTGATGTGTTCTGCCCGGCTGAGGATGAAAAACGTCTGCTTGAAGTGTATAAGCTGCTCTACCCTGAAATTGCTATCTCCGAAAAAGATACGAGTCAACTCATTCACAAATTTGGATCAATAGTGATTGGCACAACATCGTTTGGTTCAAGGATTGAACCACGTCAAGTAAGGTCGAGTACGATTCTTGCCTCGTGGCCAGCTAATGTTGGTGTAGTCAACAAGACCACTTTTCCCTAACACCAGGTTTACCCCCAACAAGCTAGAAGCCAATTACAGGGGTTCCGAGGGCCTACGAGTTAAGGTCGTTATCCGAGAAGACCCGAAAGTCTTACCATTTGCTGATATTTTTGCAAAGGCAGCACCTTCTCAATTATTTTTAAGACCCTGAGTGGAGGTCCGACCCTGGAAATGAACCTATGCCTCCCAGCTCAGACATGTGGTAACCACTAGACCACAACAGCTGAGATGCTGCTTTTGGCTAAGCCGATCATCAGCAAACGAGAAGCCATTCGCACGATCTGCCAATATGCACTACTGAGGCGCATTAGCTTGACTAAGCTTAGTAACAGCGATCCCATCGGCGTTGCAAACAACGTTCCTCTTCTTTGACCAATTCTTGCTTGCCATTATCAAAATATTAGGTTTTGGCAGGAGATTTCCGGGAAAACAAGGCCGGTACTATTTCCCCGATGTAGGACCGGCTAATTACCCAGATTTTGTAACTGTAAATGCCTTTTCAATTGCTAAAACTGACATATTGAATTGATGGAAACCTGACATATCATTCTCTTTGTGCATTTATTGCTCCAACCTCCAATTTGTGCAGTCCGATTCCCACTCCCTGCTGCGGAAGGAACTGAAACTCCAAGGGCTAAGTATCTACCAAGCCCAGAACCCGGCCAGGTGCTGCAAGGAAGCTGTGCAGCGCAAGGGTGCTTGGAGAGGGCTGTACATCACATGCCAAATCTAAATGCTTTCTGGTTCTGGTGTATAATAATAATAATAATAATACTTTATTCAATCAATAAATGATAGAAAAGGTGAACTTGAGGTTATCCCTATATACAGATCACCTAAAAAAATTAATAATAATAATAATAAATCACTAAATGTGCTCATTAAAATAGTTAAAAACTTATCTTATATAAATGTTCTGTGTATAATGTTTATCTTAAAGTCCTAGTACTAATGGATTTTCGTATGGTTCTTCAAACGTGACGCATTTACTGAGATTAATATCTCCGTCTAATAAATAATTAGGTAAGTTATTCCATCGGGGGATGATCCGTACAAAGAAGGAGTTCTTATAGCAGTTACATTTAGCTAATTTAGTTTGAATTTTATATTGGTGATTAGCACTTGTCGACTTGTATTTAGCGAAATCAAAATAGTCAGTAAAAGTTAACCCATTCAATCCAAATACTATTTTGAAAGATTCTACTAAAGACAAATATTCCCGTCGTTGCTCCAGTGTCGACACCTATCTTCGTAACTCATCTCGTGTAACGTACTTTAGCCCCGCTATATTCGACTAGTCTGTTAGTCCAACTTTTTATTCACACATACTAAAGTAACTGTAATTATGATGGCACGGAATTCTACTGACAGAGCTCAACTGGTCCTCCTTCTCAAGGAACTGGAGCGCACGAACCGAGATGTAAGCACGGAAAACCATTTGCTCCAGGAAGAACTAAAGAGGCAAGTAGAGAATAACCAAAGTGCGTACGAAAGCCTTGAGAGAAAATTAGACCAGGAAACTTATAGTGGTGATGGATCTTCTCCTGGGCGAAGAGCCAAACTAAAGAAAGCGAATTAAATTTGCAATTTTTATATATTCTCATTTCAATTCGTATTTGTTGTACTAAATTTGTTGTACTAACTTGATAGACTTTAGATTCTAGCTGTGATTCTAGAGGCGAAGTTTGTTCCTTAAGAAAATTCAGTGTGATAAAAGCCGTTAATTTTCACGCTCGAATTCTGTGATATATTGTTGCTTTTATATTAATAATTTAATAATAGTTTCATCATTTATATTGCGCATTTTCCATAATGTAACGATCAAATGCGTAATCAACAAATTACAACGAAATCGCGCGCACAAGCATGTGCTTGCTTTTAATCTAAAATAGGTTTGCAACAGTTCACTTGAATGCATGACAATATGTGTGATTTGGAATGAAGATGGAGGACTTGCTAAAGGTTCTAAGAGCATACCACCACTGGGCGGGGGCGAAACTAGCCCTTTTTCTTTGGGGGGGGGGGGTGTACGGTAAAATTGCCCAGCTAAAATCTTTGGTGCCCTGCAGCTCCGTAGGTAAAATGTACCGAAATGTATAAATGGAGCCTGCCTCAATCTACACGCATTTGAATTAAATTCCTATTGTCAGTCTGGTATGTGATGGCAAACTGGCAATTGGCAATACATAGAGTTAACAATAGATATTAATTTATAGCAAGACCCACTAGGCACTCAGCCGTCTCCATGAAACACAACTACAGCCCGCGCGCTTCCGGTTTCCTAATAGCACAAGTACGCATGAACAGCTGCACAATGTATAAAACTGATAAAAGTATAATTGTCATGCATTATTTTTTCTGGAAGCAGAGGTGTAGGAACGCATTTAAAGTTGGGGGCCTGAAGTCGACAAGCAGGTAATCAGTGACCGCATTTTTAGGGGGGTGGGGGTTCTCCCCCGGAAAATTTTGAAATCTAGAAGCTCGGAAAGACAATTTGCAGCAATTTGAGCAAACTTTTTCATCTAATTCTACAGCGAGCATAATAGCATATTTCAAATGAATCCAAGCTTACCTGCTGCCTCTTACCAAGTGCCGCCATTGACAGAAGGGTCTGGGAACCAATCTAACACTCGCGTGGCCAATCTCGTTCCCAGAGCCTTCGCAGACTTAGCTGGGAATGAAATTAATCTCGTGTAGATGAAGCTCATAGGTAGATTACCTTAAGTAGCTTCTCTCCTAGCCTCCGACTGCACTGCCCTGCAAGATCTCTGATTGTCCATTTGCCCTGCCAATTGGGTTTTTTAGTATTTTTGGGGGGGTGTCACACCCCCCCACAAGCTTCGCCCCTGCCACTGGGATATCCAAAAAAGTTATCAGTGCAGTTTGTGAATGGTTGCCCAGAAGGATGTTACTGTCTTCCCACAGCATCGACATGTGATGTTGTGCTAAACATTCCAGTGCATATAACATTAGAAGAGGACATGTTCTTGAGGGTGGAATCAGCCCTTAAAGAATCAACATGTTCTAAGGATTTATGGTGAAGGAAAATCTCGAGTGTTGGAATATATACATTTCAATACCAAACCAGGACCAGTTGCGAAAAATGCAGCTTCAATTGAACTCTTCAAAAATTGGGTTTGTTTCGTCATCTCCATCTAATCTTTCCAACTTATTTTGCATCTGTCAATTTTTCTGAAGAAACTGGAAACACACGGTCATTTTGCCCAAACTCCTCTGGCAGAACTTACATCATGTCAGGCACACCTGACACGATAACATGCTTCGACTTCCTGATGTGGTGAAAGTTCCAGTAATCTTTTACTGTAATATTTTATTATCAAGATCAGTCTGGAGGAGTTCAGCAAAACCAAACCATAGGGCATCCCTATGTATCTCGCTGGTAAGGTCAAGAATGTAAACTTGAACGCTGCTTCCTTAAGTGTGACCATTGCCATTTGATTCTTAATGGCATTTGATTCTTAGTGACCTTTGATTCTTAGTGCTTGACACATATTTGTGAGTCTTCGACCCAGCATACCCATCTAATCCTTCAACACGTAAATAACACTGCATAGGTGTTATGCAGTGTTAGGTAGCAAGATCCCTCTGAATACATTGTTAATACCACACAATATAACAATTAACCCTTACAACCATTTGATAGAACATATGACAAATAATATTTCCACACAAAAAGTTTGCATAAATTATGCTAATTAGCTGACGAAATGGCCGCCGATTGGTCAAAATCGGGATATACTTCAAACAAGATTTCTCAGGCAGTTTTAGAGATAAGGTCCTGAAAGTTCAAAAATTGGGGGTGTCAATGTTATATACAATGTGAGCAGGATTATGAAAAGGTGAATACATGTAGTACTTTTTTAAATTACTCTTTTTGTTCATGAGGTGAAGCAGACTTATATAGTAATGGCAATGTCTTACAACCCTGATCATTAAATTATAGATATAGATAGATATATAGATATTGTCAAATATATGAAAATCTGACTGCTCCAACCAAGAGTCGAACCCGAGGTGTCCGAATCAACGTATCGGCGCTCTAACCACTGAGCTATTGAGAGACGGTCAGAAAATTCAAACATCGTACACATCGCCCCATGGTTATAATAGGAGACTGGTTAGGCTAGCTTACCACATGACAAAATATGTTATTGTTCACTTTTATTTCGTATCACGTGACAAGGAGAGTGCACAAGATTCGGAATTGCGGATTGCGACCTATAAAGTTATAGCGAAAAGTTGTATCGTTCGAAGTTATTTTAACGTATTGTTCTGCGATTATACCTTCAAGCAATTGTGTGAAGTTATGCCTGGCTCAAATTGCGCCTTTTTTTGTTGTTCAACCAGCAAAAGACACGGGCATTCGCTTTTAAAATCCGTGGCTGGCGCAGGTGATGTGCTGAACATACCGCAGCATTGAAACGTAAAGCTCGAGAAGAATGGCTTTGATTAATCTTGAGCGCCGGAGCTAAGGCAGCGAATCAACGCGAATAATGTATATGTTTGCGAGCTTCATTTCGAGCCTCATTTCGAGCCGGACTGCATTTTGTCTGTGGCCCATCCCTGCTGTTCATTTTATTTACAAAGGAAGAAAT
Organism: Chrysogorgia sp. JL179-B06; assembly: GCA_035772405.1. Taxonomy (NCBI): domain Eukaryota; kingdom Metazoa; phylum Cnidaria; class Anthozoa; order Scleralcyonacea; family Chrysogorgiidae; genus Chrysogorgia; species Chrysogorgia sp. JL179-B06. Next base: position 13,576 of record JAYKKM010000236.1, read on the forward strand.
CGTTCGGTCAGACACAACAATATCGTCGAACTTTTGGGGCTAATAGACGAATCGTGTTTGTGTGGAGGGTTGCCAGACATTTATGATAATTAATACTAATTTATATTAACATGTGTTTTGTTCGGGAAATTTAAAAGCGCAAGCAAAAACCGGTTTATTGGGCTTTCAGAAAATGTATAGCTTTCGCAACAGTTGTGGTTATTTCAAGAGATATCAATAGAACAAAGAGGTGGTTCCACTTTGGATGTTTTTCAGCCTGTCAGGAAAGAGTTAATAAGCATTAACAGGTAAATTGACAATAATCGAAGAAAAAGCAGTTTATCATCTGTTGAATTGAAAATAATCAATGTAAATACAGTTTAACAAAGCAAAAAAATGGTCAGTGAGAAAAATGAACCCCCTTCTCTGCTCCCCGTACGCTCCTCAACGAGAGGTTACGGTATAAGGGTTACCTTCAGCAGAGTCTCAGCAGAGATCCCACCCGTCCACCCGCACGGGAGCTCATACTTTCAAATATACACGCAAGCTATTTATACACCACAAAGACAATACTTTCTATGCATGTGGGTCAAAATTGACCGTGTTTAGAAATGTAGGAAATCATTCACCAAATTGGCTTAAAATTTATATGTATGTTGCTTAGCCGACTTACAACGATGAGGAAAAATTCAGGCGAAAATATGAAATTGATCGACGCGAAAAAATATCGGCCATTGTATATTAACTCTTTCCTCACTGGCCCAGTCAAAACGGGTCTTAGAAGACCCGCAAAGTCGTCAATCGAAAAACACGGCGCACGGTAACGCAAGATTAAAAAAGCGCCAGGAACATAAGATCCACGCACATGCCAAGTTTGATTTGATTTCATAAACAACTCTACGATTGGTGGCATGTTCGGGAAATTTAAAAGCGCAAGTAAAAGCCGGTTTATTGGGCTTTCAGAAAATGTATGGCTTTCGCAACAGTTGTGGTTATTTCAAGAGATATCAATAGAACAAAGAGGTGGTTCCATTTTGGATGTTCTCAGCCTGTCAGGAAAGAGTTAAACCAAGAACATCGAAAGTCTTCGAGCGAAAACACAATCCTTCTCCGATATACAGAGATATGTCGCTCTTGTTATGGACGAGATGAAGATACAATCTAATCTTGTATTTGACAAATTTTCTTGTGATCTAATTGGCTTCAATGATCTTGGAGATCCCATGAACAACTATGCCTGCCTTGAAGAAGATACTATGGCCACCCATGCTCTTGCTTTTCTTGTGAGAGGACTGTGCACTGACATGAAGCATGTCATTGCATATTATTTTACTGGAGATGTTACATCATTCCAACTCGTGCCCATTTTTGGAAGGCTGTTTCTGTGTTAGAACTGTCTTTGAATATTTGGGTGTGTGCTTGCATTCAAATCTGTGATGTTGTGTACAATAGACTTAATGTCTTTGCAATGTCATGCATTTATTTTTTGCAGATTCTCCCCACCTCATGAAGACACAAGACAGCACGTAACTGTCTTTACAATTCAGGATCCGGTTCCTGCAGCACGATGGAAAGTACTTGCTATTTCGTCATATTGCTGATCAGTAATTTGCACAAATTGTCATTGGCCCACATTGTCATTACTTCGTATAGTAAGATGAAGGTAAAGTTGGCAACACAAATGCTCAGCAAGTCTGTGATGATATCCTTTCAGGAAGACAGTGATGAAGAAATCCTTGGAACTGCCAATTTCTGTGGAATGATGATTTTTTGACTGTACAAATGCGAGGTCTATGGAGGCCCAGGAGTGCCATAGCATTCTTATTACTCTTTAAACTTTATATGCGAAAATATATTTCAATTACTTATTTTCATTATTTTTATTTTATTTTATTTTTCTAACTATTTTTCTAATATTTTCTAATACAAAATAAATTTAGTGCCATGGCCCAGGATCAGTGCCACACTGATTTATCCCAGTCTCTTTGCATGCGGCCCATGACGATTCTATAAGAGACAGTTTGTATAATTTAAACACATTCATGGCAATACCTTTCCTATTTCCTATCATTCCTATTCTATAGGACAAGTGACAGGTTACCGTGAACATTGACAAATCATTTTGAAAATAAGCATATCGATCGTATTGCGTCAACAGTTTGACAACTATGTTTAGTAATTTAAGACGAGAATTAGCATTGCAGAACAACTAAAATAAGGAAATGGACGTTTACTTACCTTACAAAGGATGATGGCTTTAAATAACCACAGATGGATGGATAAAGCATTGAAGACCAACGAATCGACTAACTTGTAATTGAAACGTGTATCACACCTTGGGCTTCTAAATGAATAATGCGTGAAAGCCTGGCGTCCGTCCGTTTGTGACAACCCAGAGCCAAGCATTTCTGGCCGCGCAGAATTTGTGTCATGCCCGTACGTCACACACACAACGTACTGTGAACGTTTTCAGAACGTTTTTGAGTAACATACGGAATTCGATAATGTCAAACAAAAGAAAATGGGAAGGTTATCAGCAAAAAGTGGCTAAAAACGACTTGGAAAAAAGGATGAGTCTTCCACGTTGTCCGCCCATATGGAATATCTCACTGTTCAGCAATTGTCTTCATCAGTTGAGGGCAAGTGTCAGAAATATGCTCGTGTTGCGCCACTTACAATGGTACCTCTTACAAAACATCCGGCTACGTTGGACAGCAAAAATCCGCTTTCGAACAGGCGGGGGATTAACATTATAATCTTTGTTGTGTTGGGGTTAGCAGTTATTTGTTAATGTAGACGTCATACATTCACAGCTACATGTTACCAATGTAGACTGTCTACATTAACTAAGTGGAGACTGATTTCGTCTAAAGTAAATCATATGCTAATAGATTATGCAAAATTCAATATTCTTTATTCGTCGAATTTGGCATGTGTAAAACCAAAAATAAATAGAATCTTGTCATATTTAATACGCTGTAGTTATTCCTACAACAAATTTGGGGGTGATTAGGGTTGGGTTGGTACAGTCTACTCTCGTTAATCCGTCCTTCGCGTTATCCGACCGACTATTTTGAAAACGGATTGATTCATATCTCGTAATTTGCAGTTTCGTTAGTCCAACTTTTCACAATCCGACCCCTTTTCTGGGACCAAGGGGGTCGAATTAACGAGAATAGACTGTACTACAGCAGTCGTTGCAGAAAAGATAAATGTTAGGCTCAAAGCACTATGTATAGAAACCATACCTAACCTCTCAGTTTTAACATACCAGTTTTTTGTCTTATAAACTGTGACTTATAAATTGTTAACAATTTGTCATATTGTTTATATCAGTATAATTTGCGACCACATAATTTTGATTTCTTGAGGGTAGCGATAGCTACTTTATATGATGACAGTGAAGTGCAGTTGCCCAGGCAATCCATCTAGTCAGAGAAGCTGATCAGAAACACAAATGTTATAGTTTCACAAGTGCCAGCATCTGTGCCATTGAGTGAGATGTTGAAACTTGGGATATTAATAAAACCCAAGAAGGAAGTCGTTATTTTTCAATTGGAAGAGTTTATAATAGGAGAAAAAACGTGGCAGGATCCCATGGAAGTCAAACTTTCTGTCAGTGCAGAGAAGTATACCAGTGCTGGTTTCTGGGATGCATTTGAAGTTGTGGCAATTTCCGGAATGAGGCCTGGAAAATATGTCTTGAAACCATATAAGCACGATACAATTGCCTTTATCATTGAGTTGTTCGGGTCAGCAGAAATTCGCACACGTAAGTCTGTCAAAATGAATGCCCTAGCACGGCACTTTGCAAAGGTACTGGAACAAGAAAAGCCTGAAGAGTTTGGCAAAACTTTTACTTATAATAAAGTATACTTTGCCAAATACAATGACGAGTATGTCACACTGGAGAATGTCATTGACGGCACATTCTGCAAGTTTGTGAACAATAGTGGTGACATATTACCAGCAGATGTGAGGAGGTGGGTTTAAAAGCCGAATGTTATATGTGAAGCCAGGAGAGCAGCTTAGTTCTTTACATCCAGGACGTGAATTAGTCCCTCTGCAACTCCGAAATGGCAAGCACAAAACTGCAGGACACAGAAGACCAGAGTATTCTGTTCAGTTCGGGGAATTTATCTTCCCAAGCAATTGAGAATTTCTTGGCATTTCATATACCTGCAACAAGTATTGTAACTTACTTAAACTTTCACAATAGTAAACTCTTGATGACATACTGTAGTCCAGAGGAGGTTGGACAGTAGCGCACAAAGGATCACGGTCCGCCTGCTGATTTTAGAACTTTGGTTGTCATTTGAGCTTTGCTCGTTCCGAAGGTAACATCTCAAGTCTCAAGATGGACGCTTTTGATACCCAAGGATGTCATTATTTCAGGATGCAATTTTCACCAATGAGAGCAGGGATTTCCTTCATTGTGATTTTTCTTTTGAATTTTCTTTTACAATGCCAAGTTCGTCGTTTGAAAAGTTGAATATTGAGTAAATCGATGGCATAATTAACTCTCCGACGCCATGCCTTACCAATGTGCTCGACAACAAACACGTTGTTTATAAAGGTTGGTATAATCTTTTAATTATGTAAAACCAGTGAGATATTTGTTTAATTATTTATGTAAATTTTGTTTCCATGCACAGTGTAATCCCAAAGAGAAGATAACAGGATATTTGTCAGTAATTAATATTTTTTAGCATTTAATTTTATTTCGCCCATAATGCCATATTGATATTATTTATTTATATTTACATTGTTTAATATCGTAATTTGCTAGGGCTAGGGGCCTACTAGAAACCTAAACATGCTTTTTATTAAGGCCCCTAATTTACATTATAGATATTATGTATAAGAATTAAGCTTTTGTGGTTTGGCTAACAGTACAACATATAATTACTCAGTCAAAGCTCTTGTAAGTGACGACCGAAAATGTCAAGCATACAGTAGTTGGTTGCTTACAGGAGGTGGTCAATGAGGTTTATTATTTGTATGAGTTGCTCAGGGAAGTTCAACTATAATAATATAACATGACATTTTTGTCATTACATGTTTACAGAGGAAAGGGCCTTGGCCATGAGAAAGTATACCAAGATTACTTGTAAGAGGCACATAAAGTACTTCATGAAGAAAAGAAGTGGAGGTTACACTCTGCTTAACCCAAAGGACAGCAATGTCATTCTTTAGACATGGACTATGGAACAGGGTGTAATTCAGTTGGACTGATTTATGTCTATACCTGCATCTTCTAATTATACTTAACAACTATTAAGTTTCTTTTTATTTATAAGAGTATTAAGATAAAAAATTAAAAAAGTGTTGTAGTATTGTCTTACAGTCTGCTAGGTACAGTTAAATCATAGTACTAGTAACTTTGCAACTTTGGTACTTCAGTTGTTTATGTGACTTTTCACCATTGAGGTAATTAAGGGTTGAAGTCCTGCACCATATTGGAAATTTGATCACATGTGAGAAGAGTTTGTCAGCATTCTGCTGAAAGTATTGAATGATTAAAGGTGGGTTAGGACTATAATAGTTATGAAAATAATAAAATTGTAGATAGTCGAGGATAATAGGTAATTAAGCTACTTGATGTAATGTACAGTTTGCACGATAGTATGTATGACACACTATTGGGCATCATATTTGTGCCAGAGAGACAATAGACACAGATTTTGACAAAGACAATCAAGGTTGTTTTCTCAGGATTCAGAATCTTTACAAGAACAAAAACCCTAATCATATATAACCAAATAAAAACTCTAGTCCTAACCCTGAAATAAAGAAATAAAAAAGACCAGATTAGCCCAGTTCAGAGCTACAGCATCTATAAATATATCCCCTGATTAATATGGTTCACATAATGTGTGTACAGTATGCAAAAGTACAATTAAAATATTGTTTTATTCCTTTTGAATTGCATTGTTAAGTGACTATTTTTCAATAGCTGCTATAGTTCCTATCAAATAAAACAAAAAGTTCTATGAGTGCTTTTGTTCAATAATATGGACTAAACGACTTCAACCAATGTATAATAAGGCCATAATTTCAAGGTACAGATGAGAATTTTGTTCTCACCAGGATTTATTTTTGCCAGTTGTTTCTTTATACTGCCTAAGTTAAAATATACTGGTTTGGGTACACATTTATACATTACACAATTTTTTAAATTGTTTAATAAAATACTGAATAATATTATGGAATATTTCCGATATGCATATTTAAAGTATATAATAATTGTAAATCAATTTAATCAATAGATTATGTACATTTTGTGATAGCATACAACATCGATTTCATAAATGTAGCTTGATAAACACTTGATAATATGTTTACAGTAAGAGAACCCAAAATAGAATAGACTGAATGATGTATTTACAGTACATAAATTTTAAATTCTCTCAACTTCACGTTGTAAATATTGTACACCAGTGTAATTTTCTTATTTCTATTTCTTAAATGTTATATATGAATCCTCCCAAGCTCACGATGACAACCGAAGTTGAAATAAATAATCTGTAAAAAACAAAAAAAATACCGCAACATATGTTTAAATATCTTACTGAAACTAGTTTGGTAGTCATTATACTAAATAAAGTCCAAATTGAGAAGAAATTTTCAAATTTTGTACGAAAACGATGAGTAATAGTTGTTCTTCATCCAGTTAAAAACTTAAAATATTAGGCGCCATTTTGATCAAACCCCAAAATATACATGCTATTCAACATAGAATAACTCCGAAACGAGCGAGGGGTCAAGGGGGGTCATCCGTTTAAAACGAAAGAATATTAAGTAATCTAACTCATCATGCAAAAATTAGGGATTTTTACCGACGCATTTTAAATATTTTCTTCTTCGAAAATTGTAAACACGAAGGCGTTTTGGCGCATGGTGTCCATCAAATGACATATTTCAACAATCCAAATAATGTAGAAAAAAGGTACTTACTATTAAAAATCCAGTGTATATGATAAGAAGAACAACAAAGCAATCCCTCAAAATAGTTTTGAAGAAAAAAATAGTAATAAAAATAGTGTTATATCCAAAAATACACAGCTCGATGCAAATTTTCCACTTGATCAGTTTATCTCAGTCGAACGGAAAAAGACGCTATTTGATTGGTCAAGATAATCACGTGCGAAGTGTTCAACCTCCTCTGACTGTAGTCTATGCAATGAACTCAATCCATGATATTGGAAAAACAATTTTTATGCTGATAGGTTGGGCACAGTAAGGGCATTTTTACTGTACATGCAACATGTTAATTGCCCTAGTTGTAGGCAATGAAAATTCTTCCAGTGTAAACAATACCTTCTGCTTTAGAAATTGTTGTTTGTTTTACTGTTATTAGGTTTAGAAAGGGAACACTGTTAAAGTGCCTATATCACTTGTGGGATCTTTACATATTTATAGTAATTGGAAATTACTATAAAATTACAAAAAATATGAAATTACAAAAAAGTCCATGAAGATGAAATTTTCGCCTGAGAAGATATATTACAAATCTTCTTAGAATGCTAAGAAGATTTGTAATATATCTTCTCAGGCGAAAATTTCATCTTCATGGACTTTTTTGCAGTTAAAGTTACCGGATATGACATCAAATGAGGAATTTTTGAAGCAAGAAACAAAAGAAAACTGATTTGCATTGCCTCATTTGATGTCATATCCGGTAACTTTAACTGCAAAAAAGTCCATGAAGATGAAATTTTCGCCTGAGAAGATATAGTACAAATCTTCTTAGAATGTTCCAATTACTATAAATATGTAAAGATCCCACAAGTGATATAGGCACTTTAAATATAGCACAAGGACTATTATTGCATATAGTTTTACTATTATAGTTTTAAATTGGACAATGATATTAATAAATTTGTCAGATTTCAAAGCTAGTTGATCAAAGTAGCATTTAAAAATACGTAACATTAAGCAACCTCGTTCCCAGGGCCTTATCTCCGCTCCCCGCCCGCCCCCCAAGATCGCTGCGAAAAGACCCTGGTCGCGGCTGGTCACACGTATCCCATATTCTGGGATACTTTTACCGAGTATTGTTAGGGAGGGTAGGAGGGTTGTTCTCACATGGTGTTTCGTGCTGCATGTTTTTCTACATTCGATTTCCTTTTGACGTTTCAAATTTCGTATTAAGTGTTGGTTGTCACAAGTATTGGTTGTCAATAAGTATTTGACATGATCGATTGGGCTCGCCTTTTTCTTTTGTTGCGAGGATTACAATGTTATGTTTTGTGAGTTTTCATTATTGACGTTTTCCGCTGCCAAAATATCAACCTTGCAAGTTATAGTACTAAAAAGCCGTCTGTGGTTATGTCGAAATAACGAAGTTCTTCAAAGAAGTGTTATAGTTCTGGGAGTTCAAATTCGCGTTGTAATATGGCTCAATTAATTTGCGATGCGAATCACAGTACAAACATTTTTTGTCGAGGCAATTCTCACATACTTAAATAAGAATTTATACGCGTTCAAGACCACAATTTCTGACGTACAATCGTCATTGATAAAGTTCAAGAGGTAGTCTCAAAATTTCAAAGACAAAGCTGGTATTCCACGCCAACGACTCAGCTTCGCGCACCCTTCGAGCGGAAATCAAGATTGTTTGTTGTTTTAGGCCCGCTCTAGATTATTTCAATCATAATTTATTATCCTAGCACAGAACGATCCTAGTATATATATATACCGGTATTACTTTGTCACGCGTAATGTGTTTGATTTTGGTATTCAGTTAGAACGTTTTATCATTTTTTCAGAATGACAGATCAGAAATTTTGGAAACAGCGGCAATATTAATGTCTCTGTAAATACAATGAAATAGGTTTCGCCGCGATGTTAATTTCAGTCTGGGCCGGCATCATGTTTATTTACGTCCCTAAACAAAACGTCTTCCATTTTCTTTAACATGTATAAGCGCATTTAGCGGAGACACAGAGGGAGATATTACAATAATTACGGGGTGAACTACAAATGTTGTCGCCTGTCGTCCATATAGTTTATCTTGTCGTGGAAGAGCGAGGGATCAAGAAGGTGAAAGATTATCGACTTTCCACAACCCGTTAGAAGCACAGCTACAACAACTTTTATACCACAGTAGACTGCCTTTAAACACTTAACTTACTTAGGTTTCACTTTATAACTTGAATAGCTGCTATTGACGATTGCAAACTGAAGACCACTTAAAAACATCGATACTGTGCTTGAGGGACTACTCCCTGACTCTAACGTTTTGTCAACTAGCACGTGACCAGCCCCGACCAGGGTCTTATCTCCGCCACGCCCCCGCCCCCCCCCCCCACGAGATTGAACATTAAGTAGCATGTAAAATTGGAGTAAGTGCCTTATTTGGTGATAATATTATAATCACAGTGCAGAACAATTAATTATACTCTAATAAATTTACTCGGGCTACCCGTGGTAGCGCGAGTATAGGTTTCGGCTCTGTTTTTTTTTGGCAATGTGGCAAAATGGCAATTATTGCATGGATACAGGAATATCCTAGCCCCCACTCTCCCGAATATAATCATCTTGTCAGTAAATGTGAAAGTAATAAGTTAAAAAAGGTAATGTCGAGTTAAAAAAAGTTATAGCTGACAGACATTGTGTATCTACGATGTGGTTTACTGTAATAGTCATGTTGGATGAGTTTCCAGCTAATTCACATTTGTTTAATGCTTTCCTCGCCATTTTCGATCTTCAGCATTAATAAAATAATAGAAGACTACTTGCCCCATGGTTGCAAAGGAGATATATGGTACTTGTATTTGTCAAATATTAAAATATAATTTTTAAAAACAATAAAAATTAACCAAACATCCAACATCTATTTCAATGGTCTGAACCCAAAACGGAGTCAACACAACAAGACATATACCTACTCAACACCCAATTTTCGCTACGAATAGATTGTCACAGGAAGGTCATTGAGCATACAAGTCCTGTTGAACTTGGGGATCACTTGGAACATGGAGATACAGGTAACTTAGAATTTGGAGATCAGATAGAAGGCTGTGAAGATGCTTCACAAGCATCAACCCAAAATAAGAAAAAAAATGAATAGTTTCTTAAACATCTACCTGTATCTGAACAATATGTTCTGTGAATTACATGGTTCATTTTTCACATCATAATAAAAAACACTACCATTTGCAAGCCATCATTCAAGTGCACATCCAAAAATGAATGACAAAAACCGGAAACAAATGTCCTGCATGTTAGTTGTTTTGGACCAAAACACTTATAAAATCAGCAAACCATGCAGAAATTTGGCAAACAAACAGATTCTGAAAGTTATCACGTGTGATTCACAATGATGTCAACTCAGGCACATGCATCAGATAAATACCTTCAATATAAATCTCCATGGAATACTTTACCATTTTGCATTGATTGTATTGTTTGATTTCCGTGATGGTTCCTGGATTGACATCACATTCATGAGGATCTAGTCCTCCACAAACACTGTCATTTGCTGCAGGTGTCATTTAAAAAACACTTCATAAAAAAACTGTCAATTCCTATAGTCCTAATGGTTCACATAAAATTATTTTTGCTGGATTGGCACTTTCAGCATGCAAATTTTACCACATTTGTTTATGTTTGCACACTTCCCACGTAATGGCAAAAAAATGTGGCAGGAGCTGTCAAAATTGGGTCAAAAACATCCTTGATTTCTGGTCAAATTTATACAACATTGAAACAATCAAACATCAAAAAATTTGCACAATAAACTGTGGCTTGCAAATGGCATTATATTAAATTTAAATGTCTCTAATACATCAGAGTATTACTTGCATGAACTTCAGGAGGGTACTTTCATATTTCAAGTCAATTCGTTATTGTTGATATTTGTATTGTTGCTATTAAAATGTTCTCATCAAATTAACTACTCAGGTTATTCACAAATTGTGTAGACCATTCAACCTTTGGATACAGAGCTTTGGATTCAGTTACAGAAGTTTACTACAATTTAAATACCCAAACAGCAGTTAAACTGTAGTTAAGAAACAACTGGGCCAAGTTTAGCTGAACAATTTTAACCTGAAACTTATTACAACTGACAAATTTGGCTAAAGAGATTTTAGGCCGTATAGCACGCTAGCGGGCGTCTTGTTCTATCAAAATTGGCTTCTAGAAACAAAAAGCATTGGCTGCCTCAGCTGGTTCAATCTCATCTGTGTTTGGGGTGTGCCTTTCACACTCTAGACGAAAAGCGTTATCTAAGAAATCCTCTGCACATTCTACGACACCAGACAACTGCAACTTCTTGTAATTGCTCGTCTGAGATGTGTAAACCACACTTTTCACCATCATACTGTTCAGGATAGTTGTAAATATGATCATGTACACCTGTAGGAAGCACTGTCCATTCGTTACCTGATTCGGTACCTACACAGACACACGGAATATATCAACCTCCATCTGAAGGACAGACTAATACACATAAGCTAGCAATTTTCTATAGAATGATAATGAGCCTGAATCTCCTGTTTCTGACAGTTGAGTCTTTGAAGTGATTTTCCTTCGTTCCAAGGGGCGATTTTCAATAACCCACTGAAGGTTATAATGGGATGGAACATCACTTATATCGTTGGACACCTGGTTTGGGTGCCCAAGCCAATCTAACAGCATCTCAAACTCACTGGATATGGCTCTTCACATGCTCAGATAAAACAATGCATTATGTCTTCAGAGCTTGTTATTTTATTATTTGGTAACTATTTACCTATTGCCTACCCTCCATCTCATGAGGTCATTAATTTTTGGGATTCTAGCCTCAGTTATTGGATAAAAGTCGTTTACTTAAATTTTTAATTATCATACCAGTCAGTAATGTCTGCAGAGTCAGTCTCCATTTTTCACTAGATTGGTTAATTGTTCTTTGAAGAATTTTTCCATACGGTGATGAAGTTCCCTCCACCAACGTTCTATCTTGTTCTGGGTTTAGGAACCATAAATGACACTGTCAACTGAATTTTCGAAATCTCCTTACAGAAAACATTGTATTGTTGCCAAGACACCAGTTTCTGTCCCCTTGTCTATTCTAATAATTTTTGGCAATACTACAAGAAAACAGTGATGAAAAATACAATGCATTTTCACATAAAATTCAGAACACAGTTTCAAACAATGGTGCAGTCGTCATGTCCATGAACAGTGACGTATTTACACAACAAAATAATAAATGCAATTTCAGCTTATTTAGCTAGCCATACTATAGCCACTATGGCTGCGAGGGAAGTACTGAGCTACATGTTCACATTTTCAATGGAAAAAGGAGGGATGCAGGTAATGCATTCAAATGTGGGCATAGGAATATACTATTATATAGAGAGAAACAGTAATGCACTTGGGACAACAACAATGTGGAGATATCCTCTCAAATATCCTTACCTCTACTCTCGTATAAATAGTCAAAGTAAAATCTTATATCCTCCAAAAATTCATCCTTCCACTAAATGCATCCTGACCACCGTAAATGCATAATGGCAATATTGACTTTTGGTAGCCACACAACTTATCATGGCCATCCAGTGACATTGTGTAATCAGAACCCTTTAAATTCAGAGAAATCATACAATAAATGCAACAGTTTCATGGTACAGGCATAGTAATAGTTTGCTCTGTGTGCAAATGTTTTGATATTTTCGTTGGTTCCTTTGTTAAGGTCATTCATTGTATGACATTGTACTCTTCCCTCTAGATATCTGGCATGTACTAAGCCGATGATTTTCAAGCATCTGCAAAGTCTGGGGGTGGGATGGAGGTCGTTTGCCTTGTGATGTCTTTTAATGTATGTTCATTGTTGTAAGTAACATGTAACATTGTTTGACTGTGCAAACAATTTCAAATGAAACATTTTGGTCCTTTAATTTCTGTCCTTAAATTACATGTGGAGGTAACGTTTATACAGGGTGTCCCAAAAAAAGGCTACCTTTTCAAATTCAAATTAGCATGTTAATTCAAGCAACCTATTGTAGTTCTTTGAAATTCATTATCGCTTTTGAAATACAAAACGCTTCTGAACGCTTTCCAAACGCAGACATGAAGTTATTCTTAATCACCCGTGTGTGCATGCACTAAAACCCCTTTGACATTGAACACAATAGGTTGTTTAAATATTAACACGCTCATTTGAATTTGAAAAGGTAGCCTTTTTTTTGGGACACCCTGTACAATCTCATTCAGATGTAAATTTCGAATTGTTTAACATCAATAAAGCGTATACTTACAGATGATTTAAATGCTTCCTTTTTTCGAGGTCTTTTGGGCTCACCTACACCTCCCCTGTCTTCTAATCCTTGCGTATTTACTTCGTACATCACATCGTAAATCTTCGAGACACATTTATAATCCATGAATTTCACGAACTTTATTATGGAGAGCTCTGTAGCCAAGAAGACGTCCAGGGCATTCCATCTCTGCGAACTGCCGTTTCTACAGTCTCAACATCGACGTCATAATCAGTAAACTTTATATCGAAATACTGATGACGACGCGAAAGACTCAGACTGCTCCAAGCATACTGTGTATATTTTGATTTTACAAAATCTAGAATTTAATTTTTCTGTAAGTTCTGCTGTACATAACGCACTAAATCGTTTTTAAGCTCTAAATCTACTTGATATTCACAATTTCTAATACGCGCCATTTTGATTTCTTGATGAAAGAAATCAAAAATATTCATATGTACTAAAGTCGATACATGGACATCAAGCTCAAATCTCAGAAAATGTTTCTGTAACCAGGACTTTTTCTGAGAATGACAATCGTCCATGCATCGTCTGTCTACTCCAAGCTCCCACATTCATTGCATTAGTGTATTTTATATTTAATGCATAGGTGCTAAAGGTACATAAAGGTAATAAAAATTCATGGTACTGTACAGTATATTGATATTTTATACATCTGCATTTTTTCTTAATTTCAGGGTTCTTGGAATCAGCAATTAAAAACCGTTTCAAAAACTTTCGAAAAACCAAACGAAACTGCCTCCCTGCCTGCCAAACCTACTAATGACAATAGAGAAATTGTAGTGAAAAGAAGAAAAACCAAAGAAGCAGCACCACAACTTCAAGATGGTGAGACAGTGGCAATGTAATGAGCATATCAAAGTCCACAAAAAAAGAAATGTCAAAGGTTTCAAATAGAAACCTTCCCCCCCCCCCCCCCTTACAGAAAAAGTCTATAGGCGCCTATAAGCAATGTTCCAATTTCCTATAGAAGCCTATAGGCACCTATAGGCGTCTATAGGCTAATAGGTTTCATTATAGGTCGCCTATAGAAAATGTTCCAATTTCCTATAGAAGCCTATAGGTTCTCTATAGGATCTTAAAAAACTCATTAATAATTCATGAGGAAAACACAAAGGAAAATCACCACCGTGTCGTATCTTTATATGTGATAAAGATTCATCCTAATTTACATAAACTTTAGCTTTGATTTTCTCGGCTTAGACAACGTTATTTTTCAAAATTACTACGCCAACGAACTTACCAAATGCTGGTCGTTTTTTAAGCCGTTTAAAACACTCGCAGCAGTGTTTTATCAGATATAAAACACTCGGCTGCGCCTCGTGTTTTATATCTGATAAAACACTGCTGCTCGTGTTTTAAACAGTACTTATAGGTTGCCTATAGACATGCCTATAGGCAAGCCTATAGACTTTGTTAGGGCCTTATAAAGGAGCTGATGGATGCCACATATATGTTCAGAAGACAAAACATTCTGGTAGAGCTAAGCTCAGTAGAAAAAGTAATGGGAAATGTACCCAGCTCTACAGTTTGTGTCAGAGGTATACATATGTTATAACTAATTCATCTAAAACAAATTGTTTATTTTGTTTATATTGTCATGAGATTTCGAGGCCTGGGTAATAGAGTATATAGTTTGTGTATGTACTATTTACAACATGAGCGGAAGTGTTGTATCGGATATACAAGCTCGAGCTGAGTAAATTTATCAATTCGTGAGTTATTAAAGGTGATCTACAGTGCGATCTGCGCATGTGCGTGAGTTTATTTACATTTTATTGGTTTGTTTATGTTTTCGAAAAAGCTGACAATAAGTACCTCCATGCCATGCTTCATTGACGATTGACAATGGCGGAACAACATAGCGTGACGCTTGACGATGTGGAACAAAGTGAAATGGAACAGATTGCAAGCGTCCCAAACATAGATAACTGTTCAACATGTTCATGCACTGGACTTTGTCATAAAATGCAGGGCAGAAATGCTTGCCCATGCAGAAGCGTTCAGCGCTTTTGTACTTGTGTTTGTCATGGTGACGAAGCGAGATGTATGAACAGCTGAAGAGTAGTTGGTGAGATGGACAGCAATGAAACAACGGTAAGAAATATTTTAATGACACCAATAGCGATGAAATATTGTGTGATTTGTGGGCGACATGTACTTATCTTTTAAGTGGAAAGGTCGTAAGTTCCCTACTGAAAATCGCCTTTGGCGAGTAGGTCAAGTGATTTTTTCTCAAATATTTTGCCAGTCTAGACTCTGAAGCTATAGATTAATTTACGCCTAAGTTCCTTAGTCTGGATATGAACTGTCCAGTCACTCGAGTACTTAAAATGTTCTTGAGCACTAGGGATTCCTACACAATCTAATGTAAAAATCCAGGACATTTTCCTGGCTTTTCCAAGGGTTTCTCTTTGGTATAATATAACATATATTGGGGGAAAAAAACAACATAACTAAATGCATAAAAAAAACGTTGAACTTTTCAGGATTTCCTAGGGACGTATTAACATTGAGTACTTGAGTTGAGTACTTAAAATGTATTTGACATGTTGGACATGTGCCACACCAATTTTATAAATTTACACAAGTTGATCAATAGCAAATAAAATAGTTGACATTTCTTCAGGAATCAGAAGAACAAGATTTTGTTACTGAGGAAGGATCAATAAGGGAAAGAGGAGGAAGAAATGTAAGAAATGAAGAAGAACAAAGACAACGAGGAGGAAATCGAGAAAGAGGAAATCGGGGCAAGGAGGAAATCGAGTAAGAGGGGGAAGACATTGTGGGCAAGGAGGAAATCGAGGAAGGAGGAGGAAAACGTCACCAGGCGTCAGGTTAACTAAGAATTAGATTTAGTAACTACAATTATAAGAAAAATAACTCCATGATGGCTTGAGCAAACCCTTTATGATAATGCACCCTTTAACATCATGGTACAGGCTATTCAATTAAATGGCACCTGTATAAATAATGTGAGTGCTTAGCCACCTTTGTTGCAAATTGCAATACATATAATAACATGTATAATACAGTAATTATGATAAATTTGACTGCCCCAACTGGTGTTTGAACCCAAGGTCTCTGAATCAAAGCACTGGTACTCTAACACTGAGGATGATGACAGTCAGAGATTTGGTTGAGCATTTAGAAACCATATTTTTCTTCATTAAAAAAATTACATGTATGTTTTAGAATCTTGTAGAAAACTTGAATGTTGATACATTAAGATGATTAGCGTTGGAAGTACTGAGGAGACAACCAGCTGTCTATGCCGACCTCGTTAATGGTGAATTTTGTGGTGTGCAGGCTGCAAATGATGGTGATCCACCACCTTCTTCAAATGAGAATACACCAGAGTGGTGTAAATGTGGAGAATGTGTAGCAATGGCTATACAACAAGAAAACAAATGCTGTACAAGAGTATTCCGCCCATGCATATCCTGTAGTGCACTATTTCAACAATTAGTCTTAGATGGCAATGTTCTAAACATTGCCATGCAATATAGGGAGGATGTTCTCGTACTAGAAAATGCAAGAAATAATGAGCAATTTCGGCATGCAGCATATAGGCGTACGTTCTATGGCAACATGGACGGTTAGGAAGGGGTTATCCCCTCGGCCGGAGGGTGCTAATATCGACCGGCGTTTAGTCCCTCACACGGGATTCCTAGCCGTTTCCATTGTCACATTTAGTTTATTTGTTTTGAAAGGGGATCAACGGCCCAACCTCGTCCTCAGGGCCTTCGCGGTGCGAAAAAGCCCTTATATTTAAACACGAAAAGTACGTATGTTTTGTCGGGTTATACGGTGAATGAAGATTTGTGTTCAAAAAGTTCATAAAATGCAGTGTTCAAAAGATACAGTATCATCGGCGGAAGATGACAAGTTCGTAAATGGCGTCAAAAGGTAAACGTCGGAATATATCGTTGGAATATCTAATATATTTATGAGAGTTTGTGAATCCAATCCGAGCTTTTTAAAGCGGTTTCCTGTTGGCAATCAGGCCCAGGGCTTCCTACCTGTTAATCATATTCATATAGAGGGCAAAATGTATTCATAAATAAGTTAGCTACGCACATCAACAACATGAGAAAGCCAGCCAAATGTCAAAACCAAGCGTGAAAAACAACTGTACAATCCACTGAAAGTAAACGGTACATTACAACCAACTTTGTTGAGTTAAACATTGACTAAGAGAACAGGGGAGCTTGGATTTACAAGTAAAACACCAATCAGGTAATTTTGCCCTGAATTTAGGAAAAATGCTGTCCTCATTAGTCAATTATATTCAAGTAATTTTGCCCTCTATATGATTAGCCTATTTACTGTACAGTGCTGGTAGTTTAGGGTGCAAAAACATGCAGACTATACTGTAGCTGTATTTACAACATGGACCTGCACTACAATTTTGTAGAACAAGCAATTACTGTATACTGGTCAGTGGTAATATGTGCACTGCTGTAGTGAGTAAGGGAGAGCTCAGAGTAGACAGACAATACATGGATGAGTGTCAAGCTCATATTCTGAGTTACAATGATGTATACAGTATACTGATTCTATTGATATATCTCCTATGCGGGTTGAATTTACTACAGCAGTTAACACATTCAAACATTACTGATGTATAGTAACTGCCGCATAGGCACTTATATAATTTGAACCAGTAGATCATTGTTACCTCTCTCCATCTGGTTAGAGTCTGGTCAGTAATCAGAAGGGAATAATTTTTCTGAGGATATGAGCTAGACTCGTCTACCTGTATGTATTGTATACTGGTCTGTATTCCATAAACAATCTGTGTTTACTCCATCCATTATGAAACATGTTAGGCCTACAGTAGCTGGCGTAGTGGGCCATACATGTAACTTATTGTGTCTGATAATAGGCTTGGACAACACTGTTCCCAGACTTGCAATGTAAAATACATGTACAGCTTATACCGGTATAGGATTATGTTGACATTGGGATGTTGACACTGATCACTATGTCAGCAGAAATTGTTAGGGATTGAAACAAGTACTGTGTCAGCTAGATCATTGTCAACAAGCAGGCTATAGGCATGTTGTCCTGAATATATAGGTTTTATGCCATGCTTTGTTGCACATACATATGGCTTTTGTATTAATAACCATCAAAATATGATATCTGCATTAGGCATTATTATTATTAATAATAATAATATAATATTTATACAGGATAGCCCCTTCAATGCTAACACTGGTATTAATGGCGGTCTTATTTCCAAACAAATTAAAGTTATTGCAAATACAAATACATAATTCATATATGTACAGTACAATGTTACAAAAAACAACTAATTTTAACTCAAAAGTTGTATATGTAAGGCAATTGATAGGGTACGAAAACATGTATGTATGAACAGATTCATTGCGATGAAATTAGTTCTTTAGATATGATGATAGATATTAGTTCTAATTACAATATGTACCAATTCTAGGGTTTCTATTAACCAATCAGTTTCAAGTCCCGAGTTAGGAAAGATCAGTTTCCCTGCTCTACATTGATACCTTTCGAGAGAAATCAATATTAAGTTACCCACATCCCCTGCCAGCTCCACATCGCAGTAGTCCAACGTGGGTAGAATTAGTAAACCCTATTTGAATGGGCCCTATACATTTGCACTATATATGCACCCCTATGATAAAGATGCACTTTCTTGCTTCAACAGCCAATAGTGTCGGTTTATACTAACTATTACCATTAATGTATTTAGTTATTTATTTTGATGTCCTATGAAACAATTAAATTCGGACAACACAAAGCTCTGAGATATTGTCCACTGAAAGTCTATTCCGTTTGGCAAATGAATGTGCAATTATTTAATTCAAGTACAACTGAAAGTAAGAACTAAAAGAAGTACTGTAAACAAAAAAACTTTCAAACAGTAAGCGGGTGAGGGGTTGTTGCGTATACGTATTTCTAGTAGGAGAGTTGTCCCAAGTTGCTGTGACAAAAATTCGAAATCGTTATCAATCTGCTAATAATGGTGTCTACATAGGGTACAGGCCAGCAAAATTATAGATTATATAATTTTCTCTACTGTATTGCCTAATGATTGTTAATTGTTACCAAAATTAGTTGGCTCAATCGAGAATTTTTATGGAAATTGCATACTCAGTCAATCCATTATATTTGACCCAGGGGCGGATTTAGGGTACGTCAAACACGGCAAGCGACGTACACTAAACTTCGAGACTAATTTATTCATGAATTAATTAGTTTGAATTTTCAAAAAAAACTTCTAAAAATGTTTTTAAAATTTGAAAAATAAATATTCAAACTTTTAAAAATTTTATATAAATTTTGAAATTTTCGAAATTTTCATTTTGCCCGTAATTAGCTAGCCTGCGGATAACAGCCGCGGCGGCTGTTACCGCGGCTAGTAATTAGCGCGCTAAAAAATTTCGGCTGAGAAGACTTTGTCAACTTCATGTAGTCTGAACGAAACTGTTTATATGATAGGGTTATTGAGGGACCTCCTTTCTTCCATTTACAATTGAGGATAATTCGAGTACGGCAAAATGGCCGATGTACGGTAAAATGGCCGCAAACACGAGCACTGATTGGTCAAAAGCAGTAAAAAATGGCCAGTGTACGTCGGAAGTAAATGCAGTGTACGTCGGAAGTGAGAAAAAGTATAACTCGGCTGTCTTAGCTGTCAGCAGTAAATTGACTCGAATTCAAACTTCGGCTTGAGACTGAGTTTCGATTATGGCGTCTACGGATGTTACGGACGAACTTGTAGAGAACGCTCTACAGTTTGTTAAAGAGGATCTGTTGTGATTTGACAAAGAAACTCCAATCGTGTGATTTTCTCGTGGGTCAAGAGTTTTCGACGCGTATTGGCAAGACATTGTACCAAGATTTTGACGCGGAGTCATATTCCTCAATCCTCAGTGTGCAAGAGCTGTTAATGGAAAGAAAGTTGTATTGCTTTTAATCAAGTGAGTGGAAACTATCTTAGCTTTAGTAGTTTAGTTCCTAAATCTTGTGTGACCTTGAAAAGCGTAAATTTTTAAAATTAGATAAGATAGGTGACGTATATTATGTTCGACTATAGAGTATTTATGAATAATACATCATATAATTATTGAGATAATGAGATGTGTTTAGCCAACCATCGCCAATTTTTACAAAAGCACCAAATCACCAATCATACTTTGACTTCAATAATCTGATCAACAGCGTTAAATATTGAATTCCAATACCTCTTCTCGAACAGTCTACTGTTTATTTTTTCTTTAATATTCGATTGGTTTGGATTGTGTTTTGACTTTGTATCTGGCTTTTAAATATAGATCTCCTAGTATAGATTCTGGATGTTCTGCGAATCAGCTTGTTAAAAAAGAAGCTATTTTAAACTGTTGTGATAACACATGATCTAGTTTCTTATGTATTCTTGGTTTGGCTTCTGTTACAAACAGAAATATTTTTTGTTATTACCCTGACTGTGGGGAACAGAAATTTAAATTACTTTTTAATTGTAAAGTAGAACCGTGTCCACCTTTGAGAGGTATGTCAGATGTACATATCCTATTTTGTTTTCAAGGCATTGTTGAATCAGGTAACGTATTTCAACCATATAATTTTGTCCCTCTCATGTTTTATGCTGAGCCAACAGGAGGAGAAAAAAGGATGTTTCACAAAAAATCTCCTCCAACCTGAACCTGTCAAAGTCTAAATAAAATTCCAGTGGAAATTTGGTTCAATCTAAAATTTATTTTCCTTTTATAACTACGCCAGACCCCAAACCTTGCCATACTATCAAACACACCAATTGCTTTTGTTCCATCGTCAGAATTAAGTGGCAAAACAGCTGCAAAACAGCTGCAACCAACTCACCTGCTCCTTCTGCAACCACTTCACCATCCACAAGTTCAACTATCACTACCAGCACTTCCCAAATAAATTTTATTCATGAGTATGATATTGCTACTTATAGAGAGAAAGCCAAAGGTACGACCGATTTGGAAATTGATGTTCTAAATTCTAATAAAAAATGTGTTCAATTATAAAACATCCTACATGGTCTATTTTTCTCTTCTCAAAACTCTTTCTCTTTAGGCAAGTAACTGGCACCTCAAAACCAGACAGCTCGGGGTAGATAAGGGGTAGAATAAAAGTAATAGATAGTTAATATGACCAGGATGATGTAGAGAGTGAGCTCTCTCTATGTCCATGAAATGTCCTACATGGTCCATTTTTCTCTTCTCATAACTCTTTCTCTTTAGGCGAGTATCTGGCGCCTCAAAACCAGACAGCTCAGGGTATATAAGGGGTAAACTATTTGGTAGTTATATACATACATCAAGTGTCTTTCAGCTTGATAAGTTAAAGGAAAACTAATTAGTTACTCAAGCTTTTTCAAACTCAGAATTAATATGACCAAGATGATGTGAGGCCACAGTGAGTGTGAGCTCCTCTCAGTCGGTACCCATGAAATGTCTTATATGGTCTATTTACTTTATTTCTTCTAATCAGAGAAGGAATTTGGCAGCTAAGGCTAGGTGTGGAGCCTTGGCTGTCCATGTCTGTCCATGTCTGTCCATGTCTTGGCTGTCCATGTCTAGGCATGCTGATGAGCTGTGACAGAGCGAAACAGTCCAAAACAAGCTCTCCAATAACGATTGAAAAAAGTGCAAAAGCATTTTTTAAATAAATCGCAAAATGTGGCCATAAAAACGCAAATTAGCACTGTAAGATTTTTCTAAAAAAATCTTGTCAGAATGCAAGAAATGCCATTTCAGAGAGCCAAATTTTAAAAAATTTCCGGGGGGCATGCCCCCGCACCCCCTAGATTGCGCAATTTCCGTGTTTTGACGTACACTGAAAAATTCCTAGATCCGCCCCTGATTTGACCCCCTGCCCCTGTTCAATGTTGAATACCATTTAAAACGTTTCTGACTTCAACAATACAACCAAGGGCATATATTGCAATTGGGGTGGGCATCATTACATTGACCTTTTCAAAACACAGAAAAACATCATGGGGTCTAGACTTTTGGCAACAATTGTAGTACCGTATATAAACAATTTTTAACCCATAGTTAGAGTGCAATAATATAAGCCATTAAGGCCAACAAGGCACTTAGAACTATAATATTCTGGTAAACACCAGAATTTGTGTGCCTGCCCATTAATGGGTTAAGATTGCTTTTGCTAATTGTTGTTGATGAAGTTTCATATAAGATCCTTAAAATGATGTCACAGCTACTATTACTGTACTATTACTGTAAGTTAAAATGCAGGATTCTTACATGAAACTTCAACCAATATAAACAATGTAGGCTATCTAAGTGAACCTTGACTTCTGAGCTTCTATAAGGGATTGAACTGTTGGATGTACGGTGGCTATGTTTCTCGCAATGTTTCTGGGATCCTCAGGAGACAAACCAACCATGCGATTGACACCTCCATCACTTAAAGCTCTTTCCTCAAAGACGTTCTTGATCAGTTCTGGAATATATTTGTATTCCTTTGGCTTAAGTATTTTGACAGGGCGCCACCTCTTTGTCCGTTCACTATATTGAGATCGTGTTCTAGGAAAAGCATTTGTAACTTGATATTGTTGAAAATTATGTTAAAATAATGTATTTACAGTTGAATGTTAACATTTCATTTTTAAATAACATTGTATATACATACATTAACATGTACTATAAATTACTAGTTGCATAATATTTAAAATTTGTATACTGTAAATTCCTAAAACAAGCCCTGGTCTTATATAATACTAGAAATACGTGTACGCAACAACCCCTCGCCCGCCATCATAGCGTAGTGCTTAGATATTTTACTTAAAAATAGATAACCCATTGATTTGCCAATCGAATGGACTGTTGTTCTGAATTTCATTGTTTCATAATTAGACATCAAACTAAATAACTCAAAGTGTTTACTTTTTGGGTGCAATATTATATACCTGCACTGATTACGATTTGTTTGATATGTAAAGGCCGGATCCTCACTGATGTCACACTGTATATAACTTACTGAAAAAGCATGTACATATATATATCTTTGGGATTATTAAATCAAAGCACTCAAAACGTAAGTAACTTCGTATGTTCAAGTCTCATAAGATTACATGCACTTTCATAATTTTGTTACATAATCCCAAAACTATATATGCAGATTTCTTCAATAAGTCATTATGCAGCGTGATGTCAAAGTGAGGACATTTACATATCAAACAAATCTTAATGTCTAAAGATCTAAGTGAGATTATGAAAGTAAATGCCAATATTTATAATTAATTATAGTTCTTTCAAGTAAGGGAGTTTTTTCAAACTTAATTTTCACTCTATAATATAAACACTTTAAGTCTTCTGGTAGTACACCATCGGTCACTAGGAAATATATATAGCTGCGTAAGACACCAATATATAGCAATATAAAATATAGCTGCATAAGACACCAATTGTTTATTATTTAAATAATTAACTTATAGTCAGTATTATGTCAGCTATTTAAAACATCTGCAATAATGCACCAATGGCTATAGGTTGTGGATAACACATAATATTAATTAATTAACACATGTCATATTTATGGTAATTAACACAATAGCCTATGCAACAGAGCACAACATTATGTATTATCTAAATTATATCAGACTTGTTTAACCCATTGATGATGACATGCCCTTTACCTGCGCATTGTCGCAAGTGAGCTGACACATGGTCAATCCCTAACATTTCCCCCTAACACAGTGAGATGTATACATCAACCTACCAATCATAAAATACCGTACAATCCCGGTTATAAGCCCACTAGTTATTCGCCCCCTGTTTGTTAACAGAAAATAGCTTCTGACCTAATAAGGTAATTAAGCCCACACAGAAAAAAAAAGCCCAGCATTGCTTACCATTAGCATCTTTCCTAACAAAAATAACAATAAATCAGAGAATAATAGTAAATAATAATAGATAAAAATTATGGCAGCATTCTGTGTCTTACTAGTGACAAATCATTTTGAGGCTGCTACATAACGTGTGTAGCAGGTTTTGTTATATATAATACAGAGCATCATTTTTCACATTATTATAAATTCTAGTTGATATTTGTTACTGTTCTTACATTTTTCTTAATTGACTATTAAGCAAAAACTTGAATAAAAAAGTGCCAACAGTTTGCCTGTTATGCATTTTGAAACATTTTTTCTATACCGTTTATAATCTCTCCCACTCAAAACCCCTTTGGGAGTAAGTTTTATAATCCCAGGGCATATAAACAGATTCTATGGCCTATATCTTCTTCAGGTTTATAAACATATACCGCACCTTCAAAATGACACAGTTACAAAAGTGAAGACCTATTTATAACAGATTACAAGATAATGATACTCAAAAAAAGTCTCTCAGGTTCAGTTCAATGGGAATAAAGCTGTTTAATTTATATGTCCAGAATCATATTTTATTGTCCCAATTTTAAAATGAGACCGGCATTGCATGTACAGTTCTATTCCAAGGACAAAAGTGTTTGCAAAGAAACACTAAGTGAAGGCCAGGCCAGGCATAACATGTGTAGGTCTATAAACCTGTACAATGCATGTTTACACTACTCAAATGTACAAATGCCTTTATGCCCATACAAAATTGAAAGCACAACCTTTATGCATGCATTACAGTAAATTATATCACCACATTGATCAAGGGTGCACTTCACCTGCTTCTTGGCTGAGCTGACACATCCATGCAATTATATCTAGTATTATTATATACATGACAAAATTACGGGATTCTGATTGGTTGAGAGGAGTGCAATAAATGATAGTGCAATTATTTAACGTAATTTTGTCATGTAAATGATAAACAAGTAATCATATGATAGCTAGTGCAATTAAGGATTTACGCTACTCGTGATATTTATTTGAAAATTTGCCAAATTGCACTCGCCGTTGACAAATTTTCAAATATCACTCGTAGTGTAAATCCTTAATTGCACTCGCTATCGTATGATTTCCTAACTTATAAAATAATCGGAAGTAAATGAGCGACAACACGCTGTCTGATTGAGCTCAAAAACCGTGTAATCCCCTCGCCCGGCGCGAAGCGCCGGCCGAAGGCCGAAGGCCTGAGGGCGAGGGTGATAATATCGACCGGTGTTTAGTCCCTCATCACGGGATTCCAGGCGTAATGCAGAGTGACTTTCAGTTTATTTATATATCGTCAGGATCAACGTCGTCGATCATGCGCGGCATCGGAAAATTTGGCCCTGGTAACTAGATATTGTAAATATATTCTGCATTTACTATTGAACCGTAAAAGAAAAGTACGTGTTTTGTCGGGTTATACGGTGAATGAGGATTTGTGTTCAAAAAGATCGTGAAAAGGCAGTGAAAATGCAATATATCGTCGTCGGAAGATGTCAAGTTCGTAAATCAAGTTTTATACGTGGCGTCAAAACTAAAGGTAAACCCGTTTTCGGTTTTTTAAACCTGTTAATCAGTTACAAAGATCGTTTTGCAAACATGTCCGAGTATGTTATTCAGGCTTTTATTTGATGTATAGCATGATTTTCTTGAGTTAATAGTTCAAAAGATATGGTCGTCTGAATTATCTAAAATATTTGCTCGGATTTTGTCAAATCCAATCCAAGCGTCTTCGCTTTTTTCAAGCTGTTAGCTATCAGTTACAAAAATATTTTTGTAGGTATGTGAGAGGCTGTTAATCAAGCTTTCATTAGATATGTAGAATGAGTTCTTAGAGTTAGTACTTCAAAAGATATTATGGTCGGAACATTTCACTTTTGGCATGTCGTCATGGCAACCGAAATTTAAAATTATTATAGCATCAACCCAAGTCAGTTTTAGGATTAGGGTTAGGATTAGGGTTAGGATTTGGGTTAGGATTTCGGTTAGGATTTGGGTTAGGATTAGGGATTATTTGAAGTTCGGTTTGTTGATATATCGAGAAAGCGCCAATAAATAGTCCTTACACACGATATACCAATAAATTATGTGCTTTATTATAATATTGCAGAATAACAAATGTTAATACAAATTTTGAATGGCAGATTTTATACTTTTATTTAAATTATCCATCACCATTGTTTCACTCGGTAACTTTGCAACCTCATTCACAATGGAATAATTGCAATACTTGATAATTACTCTATATAGTGAGTACCAGTACTGGTGGTAAGGATGTAAAAAAGTACAGATTATAGCTGTATTTATACTGCAAGTCTATAGGACTAACCACGACCAACCTGGCTGGATGCCACCTTGGGCCTGGCATTTTACTCACTTTAATAGTCTAAACATGCACCACACTGGTTAGAACAATCAGTGTTTATACGCTCATCTGATGGCATGCTGGTCTGGCCAATATGGCTTAGCGTGTTTGTGTATTTACCTTTGTCCTGTATTAGGCCTAGACAATGCCAGTCCTAGGCTTGCAATTTATATATTTACACAGCTTTTGTAGGATATATACTGTATAATTGGGTAGGTTATTACACTCACTGCATGCATGTGTCAGGGGGGCACATTAGGGATTAAACAACTGGTATCATATCTCACTGACAACAAGCAGCTGAAGGGAATTTCATCTTGAATTAATGATATATTGGTGAAATAATTAGATTAAGCAATGTTCTTTGTTGCATATTATGGACTTTTGTCATTTCATCTTTTTGAAATGTGTTACCAGTACTTGAATAGCATTGAAATACTGGTACATGTATGCATAATTATATAATATAATAAGATTATATATTAATAAAAGCAACAGAAGTCTTCTAACAGAATAAAAGGTTTATCGAGCTTATCAATATATAGTCAGACAACACTCATTGCAAAACTAAAGCTGATATAGAGTATAGTAAGGATGTAAAAAATTACAGACTTTAGCTGTGTTTACATATATTGCAAGTCTATAGGTCTATAGGCCAGCCACGACCTGGGCCTGGCTTACATTTTATTGACTTTAATAGTGTAAACATACACCATACTGGCTATAACAATTAGCATTTATGTTCATCTGTTATTATGACATATGCCCTTCTGGCCAATGGCTTAGTGTGTCTGTTTAAATTCACCTTTGTCCTGGATAGTAGGCCTGGACAGTGCCATAGTCCTAGGCTTTCAATGTATATATTTACACAGCTTTTGAAGGATATTAATACTGTATAATGTATAATTGGGTAGGTTAACACTCACTGTGTCAGGGAACATGTTAGGGATTAAACAAGTGGTCACCTCACTGACAAGAAGCAGCTGAAAGGAATTTCATCCTGAATTAATATATATATATTGGTGAAATAATTAAATTAAGCAATATCGTTCTTTGTTGTATATTATGGGCTTTTGTCATTTCATTTTTTTAAATTGTGTTACTGGTACATGAATACCATTGAAATACTGGTACATGAATGTGCATAATTATATAATATTAATAAAATTTAAGAAACAGAAGTGTTCTAAAAGAATAAAAGGTTTATCAGGCTTATCAATTTGGTCTAGGATAAATTTAGGTATGGAATCTTTTGGTATCTGCTACTAACAATTAGACAATAAGGAACATGCAGATTACATTATTACAGTAGGGTACATGTACAGTATCTGCTGATACTGACAATTAGGCAATAAGGAACATGCAGATTACATTATTACAGTAGGGTACATGTATGTACAAGGTTATGCAGTCTCGTGAATACAATTGTACTTTGAGTAAAATTATGAGTATGCCACTGTTACTGTAAACATGCATGTTGAAATTTATTATTAAAAGCATAACTGACATAATTAACTTTAATTATGTAATATATAATTAATAAAATTATTATTTAAATTAATAATTATTAAAATTAATTATTAATTTCAATAATTACACAATTGGTTTCCAACCCTGCCTGCGAGACAATTGTGTTGGCAGACTTTCCCACTTGGGTTCTGTTCAGTACACTACCCACAAATTGCACCCAAAAAATAAGCAGTTTGAAAATGTGTTCAGTTTGGCAATATTAAAGCCTCAAACAGTAAGCGGGCGAGGGGTTGTTGCGTACACGTATTTCTAGTTATAAGTCAATAAAGCATAAGCTGACGTGTTCCTCATGCAATTTAAATCACAAAAGGAAGTCAAAGAATAATTACTAACACAGCAGAATGTTTTAACTGCAACGTTGAGCACATTTTCATCGCTAAAATCGCTAACATATTTCCTAGCAACGCACATAGCAACGGCGCTTATAACAGTTAAATCTGCATTTTTCATGGCTTTAGTGTTAATGTAATGGTGTTATTTTATAAAAGAAAGAAATAAACTTTGTCTTGTCGAAGCTGGTCGTAGCAACTGGTCATGCTATAAAAACAATAATATATATTTCTAAAACGAAATCTTAACCTAATATCACCAAAACCCTAAACCTAACCCTAGCAAAATTACTACCCAGTAACCCTAACCAAAAAACTATGCAGAAAAGGCAAATTAATTGCTCAACACAGACTCGCAGTGTAATATTATTAGCCATTATTTGAGAAATTATTAATTTATTTACCTTTATTTGTGTCTATACTTGCCCATCAACACTGCAGTCTACAATTACGGCTTGAAATCAGCTGATAAAGTCTGTATAATTTGATGCTTTGGTCTTTGGTCCAGAGGTTCTGCAACTTTAATTATAGTATTCTACAATTAACCGAAAGCCCCCAAAAAAACGCTTTCGGGGGGGGGGGTGGGGTGGGTGTGTGGGCCGGCTACCGGAAAGGCGGTTTGTCGCGCTGGCGTTAATTTAAATTTAAACGCCAAATGTACCCACCAAAAAGCCGTTTATAGTACATACGTCGCAATTACAATTCCTAACCCTAATAATCCTAACTTAACCCCTTCGACTGCCAATTATCCCTCTCTAACCCCAATTTTCCTTTGTTACCACGGCAACAATAAAGGATCGTGCACCATAGAAACTCGTGTTGCACATAGGAACTAATGACCTACGTAGTGCTAAACCGCAGGCCGTTGCTGATAGTGTAATTGAGCTGGCACGCAAGATTGAACAGCAATCTCCTGGTATTGGTGTCGCTGTTTCTGGGATACTCACAAGAACTGATGACAAGGCTATTGCAGATAGGGTAAGCGAGACAAATAGTTTAATGAGATTTTTATGCAATCAGAATGGCTGGGACTTTTTAGTAAATTCTAATATAGGGACTTCTCATTTAAACTCCAGAGGATTACATTTAAATCCATCTGGTAGTCTGTTGTTACAAAATAATTTTAAATCATTTATTGCCCATGAAAATTGACAATCCAAAAGTGTGAGCGTTGATTCCTATAAATTTGAATCTAACTTAATTCCTAATTGTCCTAATGCTAAAGGATTTAAGATGGCTTTACTTAATATTGTAAGCCTACCTAAACATGTTGATGAATTACGTATATCTAAATTATTTCTGTACTTCGATCTTTTTGCTCTTAATGAAACCAGACTAGATTCTTCCATTTC
Organism: Chrysogorgia sp. JL179-B06; assembly: GCA_035772405.1. Lineage (NCBI taxonomy): Eukaryota > Metazoa > Cnidaria > Anthozoa > Scleralcyonacea > Chrysogorgiidae > Chrysogorgia > Chrysogorgia sp. JL179-B06. The sequence goes on from JAYKKM010000236.1 coordinate 43,296, forward strand.
GGATGGTTTGGTAAACATTTGCGGTTATGATATCGTCAGGAAGGATCGATCACGGAGAGGGGGAGGCGTTTGTATTTACCTCCGTTGCTCTATTAATTATATAATTCGAAATGATCTAGTTCCTGATGGTCTCGAAGCAGTTTGTTTGGAAATTTGTAAGCCAAATAGTCGAAATTTTATTGTTGCATCTGTTTACCGACCACCTGATTCCTCGTGTGAATTCTTTGTCGCTTTTGAAAAGATGATTGGGTTGATCGATGATGAGAATAAAGAGCTTCATATCCTAGGGGATTTAAATTGTGATATGTTAAAAAGTAACCCTGATCAACCAACAAAAACACTTAAAGCTATCTATGAGACATACCAACTATCTCAGATAATCACTGAGGGCACAAGAATAACAAGTAGATCTTGTACCCTTATTGATCATTATGTAACGTCTATGACAGAAAAAATCAATCTGTCAGGTGTAATACATACGGGAATTAGCGATCATAGTTTAATTTATGGAATAAGAAAAATAAACCCTATCATAAATACACGCACGAAAGCCAAAAGAATTGAAGTAAGAAATATGAAAAGGTTTAACCAGCAACATTTTAATGCGGATCTCCTTGCTCAGCCATGGGAACAGATTGTTCTTAAATCAGATACGGATTCCATGTGGGCTCTTTGGAAAGAATTATTTTTGGAAGTACTTGACAAGCATGCTCCAGTACAACATATAAGGAAGAGAACGTCTAGTATCCCATGGTTGACCGGGGAGATAAAAGAATTAATATTTGATAGAGATAAGAAAAAGCGTAAAGCGATGGTGACAAAACTATACGCGGATTGGGATGATTATAAGTCATCCAGAAACAAGGTCAATGTTGCTTTACGACAGGCCAAAGTTGATTACTATCGTAACAAAATAGCTAACCAAAATAATAATCCAAAAGAGGCATGGAAAACAATTAATAGTTTGCTTGGACGATCCTCTAGTGGCACTGTTGTGAATGAACTAAAGATAAATGATGTCAATAGTACTTCATCTGAAGAAATAGCTGAAGCGTTTAATACATATTTTTCTAATATTGGCACCAGTCTGGCCAACTCTATGGCTGACTCTGGTGCCACTTTTGAGCAATTTGTAAAACCATCCCAATCCAAAATGTTACGTTTTAGGTTGGTATCAAATAGTAAAGTACTCAAACTCTTGAACGGTTTGTCTAATTCTAAAGCAACAGGCCTTGACAAAATATCTGGAAAGATTTTAAAAGCCGCAGCTTCTGTTATTGCCCCATCACTTACACATATTTTCAATCATGCTATCATTTCAAGTTATTTTCCATATGATTGGAAAATGGCTAGAATTTTGCCGCTTTATAAAAAGGGCCCACGAAATCTATCAGAAAACTATAGACCAATTTCAATTTTACCAGCAATAAGTAAAATAATGGAAAGAATTATGTATGATCAGATTTATGAATATCTTATCGAGAATACGATACTTTCTGACCATCAATTTGGCTTTCGTAGATTTCACTCGACAGTTTCGGCTCTTTTAGATAGCACAAATAGTTGGTATGTTAACATGGATCGTAAAATGTTTAATTTGGTTGTGTTGCTGGATTTAAAAAAGGCCTTCGATACAGTCAACCATGATATTATGGTGCGTAAATTAGAGATATACGGTATCACTGGAAGTGCTTTATCCATGATACAATCATATTTGACCGATCGTAAACAAAAATGTCAGTTGGGAGACGTAATGTCTTCTGAGAGTCGTGTAACATGCGGTATTCCACAGGGCTCCATTATTGGCCCGCTCTTCTTCCTCTTATATATAAATGATTTGCCGGAATGTCTTAAACAAGTTACTCCTCGGTTATTTGCCGATGATACTAATCTTACTGCAGCTGGTGAAACTATAGAGGAAGTCGAGTCGGCCATGAATGGTGATCTTATGTGTGTAAAAGAATGGCTTTTGGCTAATAAATTGAGTCTTAATGTTGCAAAAACAGAATTTCTTCTGATTGGTTCACATTATAAATTAAATAGCCTTGTTACTCAACCATCTGTCAAAATCGACCAAGATAATATCAAACAAGTTTGCTGTAGCAGAGTCCTTGGGGTTGAAATTGATGAGCATTTATCTTGGAACAAACATATTGAGAATGTAGCTAAAAAAGTTACTTCAGGAATAGGAGCTATACGACGAATCCGTGATTTCGTTGATAGGCAAACTTTGATCTCTATCTATAATGCTTTAATTCAACCCCACTTTAACTACTGTAGTGAGGTATGGGATACCCTTGGTGCGGGTCTTTTAAATAGATTGCAAAAACTTCAGAATAGAGTTGCACGAGTAGTCATGAATATGAGTAATGAAACTCCTGGTATAGAAGCGATAAACGCCTTAGGGTGGGAAACTCTTGAAATTCAACGAGCCAAATCAAAAGCAAAACAAATGTATAAAGTTTTAAATAATTTGGCTCCGAGTTCCCTTGCTAATCTTTTTATATGTAAAAGAAACATCACAGATCATGACCTTAGGGGCTCCTCTACCTCTCTGCAGCTACCTTTACCTAGAACTGAAAATCTTAAGAAAAGTTTTTGTTATGATGGAGCAAAACTGTGGAATTCTCTACCAGCAGATTTGCGTGAATCAAATTCATTACCAATATTCAAAAATGGAATCGACGCTCACAATTTTTAATACTATACAGACCTTTTAATTTAATATATTATATCGATTTGTATTTGTAGAACTAGCTTCTGTTTTTAATTAGTAAATAGTTCATTTTTTAATCAGTAAATGTATATATTTGAACAAATAATGTAATCCACACGCCCCTTGTGGAAACCAGCTTTTAAGTTGACGGGGCTAGCGTGTGATTTTAAATAAAGTTTACCTTACCTTACCTTACCTTACATACAAATATATATATTCCGACATGAAGGCTACTTTCAATTCGCCTTGCATAAAAATGCGCGGGGAAAAATTCCGGTCGAGATTAGCACCCTTGCCCTACAATCAGTTGCAAAAATTATTGAGACATTCGGGCTATTTCACCCCTCCCCCATTTACAATGTTGGAAACACACTGCAAAGTGAAATAGTTGGCGAAAAATAATATTTTCAACATTGTATATGGGGGGAGCGGGTCAAAAATGTTAATAATGGTAGAAAATGTAGGTTGTCATTATTTTTGCACTTGATTGTCTGAGTTCTGACCTGTAGGGGTTCAGGGTCCGAAATTTGAATACAAGCCAAAATATTACGCCTAGCTGAGTACCGGTCGTTTGACAGATGTAAGTACCTACATTGGCGCATTGCTGCAAATCTGCACATTTTAGTCGGCTGATATCTCGCCCAAATGGCGCGTAGAGGACTGGGACGAGTCGGCTGCCTTTTTCGAATATCGTTAAATTCGTTTGTGTTTACTATAAACTTTACTTCTGGTCGACAAAATATGAAAACATTGTGGGAATAAAGTCGATAAATTCGAACTTTATAGATGCTTTAAAGCTATTTATAATTAATGAGGAGCAGGCTAAACTTTAATTTGGGGTAAGACGAAAACTTTACATTTGTTTGAATATCACCCGGTATTTTCGTCGGATCATTCAAGCAAATTTCAATAACAATGTCAAGCAACTTAATTACTTTTGTGCATATTCAAATTAACTTCACAAATTAGCTACGCACTTATATTTGCTGTTAATTTTATTTGTATTCTATTCACATAAAATGGAACAGCCTAATGGCGACGATTTTCAGGTCCAACGTCCACTATCAGCTAGCCAGGTACGAAGGACCTACCTTGTAACGTACAGCCAGGCAGACCTTACAAAATTTCCGACAAGGCAGAGTTTCGGGGAGCAAGTTGTGGCCTACTTCAATGAGGGACGTGCCAAAGTTTATGTTGAGCACTGGGCGTGTTGTAGAGAGGCACACGAACGTACATCCGGTGAGCACTATCATCTCTCCTTGAAATTAAATGGGCCAAAACGCTGGAACGGTGTCAAGAAGAAGATGATGAAAAGTCATGGCGTGGTACTTCACTTTTCCAACGGACACGACAATTATTACTCCGCCTATAAATATGTAACAAAGCAGGATACAGAGGTGTATTTGAGTCCCGCCCACCCCAACCTTAGGGAAATCGGTTCCCCAAGGACCAAACTGTGTGTCCGCGCTTATAGAGATGCAATGAGAAAGCGCTCCGCGAAAGCAAACAAGGAGGGAAAAGAGGAAAAACCCGTAAAGATCCGACGTCTGAGCAATTTGGAAGTGTCCGAATATCTTGTTTCCAACCAAATTAACGATTACAATGAGCTACTGGCCCTCGCTGAAACACAGAAGACAGAAGGGAAAAAAGATTTAGCACATTTCATTTTGTGTCGATATACGAAAGTCATCCAAGAGCTCATCGATACCACTTGGCGCATGAAAAATGCGCAAGACAAGGTCGATAGGAAGACAAAGTCACGAGTAGAGTTGCTTCATGAAGCTCGAAGTGGCGAATGTGTTAAGGGATGCAACGGGAAATGGATAGAGTGTGCACGCGAGGTATTGCAAAATAATAATATACATCCTGTGGTGTTTGGCTCGGCAATGAAAGATCTGTTAACGAAAGGAAGGGGAAAGTTTAGGAATCTGCTACTAGTTGGCTGCGCTTGTAGTGGAAAAACGTTCCTTTTTGATCCTCTGTGTGCGTTGTACAAAACGTTCGTGAATCCGGCTGTTGACAAATATGCCTGGGTCGGATCAGAGGAGAGTGAGGTGATCTACTTAAACGACTTTCGTTGGAGTTCTGGTCTCATTTCGTGGAAAGATCTTCTTTTGCTTCGCGAGGGGCACGTTGTACACTTGCCTGCCCCCAAAAACCTACATTCCCGCGATATATGTATCGACAATGACATCCCAATTTTTGCCACATCAAGCACGCCAATCGTCTATTACGGCAGAAACGGACAGATCGACGAACGAGAAACCGAGATGATGTCTGTTAGGTGGAGGGTATTCGAGCTAAACCGAAAGATTCCTCAAGCGCAGCAAAAAGATGTTTCTCCATGCCCACGCTGTTTTGCGGAGCTTGTGTTATTAGATGAACACTTCTAACTTATCACGATCGTTATTGAACAGGCACTTTATTGAGCAGCCACATACATGTCACGTTACACACACGTTACACCACACGTTACATAATTTTATATAGTAAAATGTATAGACAGATGACACGTTACACACGTTACACCCAATATCCTTTAAAGGAAGAGTATACTCTTCCTTTTAAGGATATTGGGTGTAACGTGTGTAACGTGTCATCTGTCTATACATTTTACTATATAAAATTATGTAACGTGTGTGTAACGTGTGTGTGACGTGTGCAAACTGAGTTATATAATATATGTATTTATTTAATTGGGTTTTGTCAGTTTATTGGGAACGACAGAGGAGCGTACACGTTGGGTTTTGTGACATAACTTATATTTATTATCGAAAAACAATTATGTGTAAAGAAAAAAACAAGAAAAAACAAACAACTGTTAAGTGTTTTTGGAACAACTGTTATTATAAAGTGAGCTAGCTTATAAATGTTCTACAAATGCGTATTGATGAATGTTTGCAAAGCTATATATTTGTGAGGAAAGATTCATCAATGAAATTATTTAATACTTCAATCTTTCTCCCCGTTTCTTGACTATCATTGCAAGACGCTTGTCCATAGATTTAATGATATTGTCAATAGTATTTTTAGGAAAGTCCATCATCGTCATTTTAACTCTCTCAGAATATTGGCAAAAATTTTCGGAGGTTATCTGCATATCAAGAGCATCCTTCTCCAGTTGCCTCGATACCAAGTTGAATAAATTTTCAATGGGGTTTAAGTCCGGACTGCGAGGTGGTATGCTGAACCTGAAAGCTCCAACTTCTTGAAAAGCGTGTCTTGCAAGTGCACTGTTTTGGGCCGGGTCGCCATCTTGAAGAAAACGCTTAGCTTTGGGATTTGCACTGATTGCAAATATTCTGGGAAAATTATGGCGCACGTACTCGGCAAAACGTTCTCCCGTTAAACGTTCGAAGTATTGGTCGCAAGATATCACCCCTTTGCCATAAGCGATAGAGACAACAAAATGTACCGTTTTACCCTCCACACCAGCTTTTTTCCCTTTGCTTGTGCAATTCAGGGCCAGGCCTTCACCCCGCTTCCTCCACGCCATGGATTTTGGAGCTCGTGCCTGATCAAATGGGTTCGTTTTGTGAACAAAGGAAGTTCCGTCAAGATAGAAGCTGATACCACTCTCCCAGAAGTTCTACGGTAGCAACCTTCTTATCTTACACGCAAAACGATATCGGCGCGTTAAGTCCTTCCGTGTCAAAAGTCCTTTCTTACGGGACTGTAAATAGGAATAACCGTTCCTTTTAAGTGCTCTTCGAACGGTCCACAGAGAGACGTCGGGACTGATTCCAGCTGCCGTTCGAAGTCTCGATGCGGAGAACGACCCGATCGTTGCTCGACATATCCGCAACTGTCTCACAAGGTTGCGTTCATCGCCAACAGTTAACTGTCTGGGACGTCCTTTGTTCTGCTTCCGTTTGTCGAATGAATCAATTTCGTCAATTGGCAATTTGGCGTGACGGTAAATGGTGGCTTTACTGTACTTTGGGAATGCTTCTAAAAGCTTTCCTCTAACACCCTTTTCTTGATACAAG